>JARQOC010000004.1:271700904-271716861 GCA_033576535.1 Allobates femoralis | reverse complement strand
GGGAGAGCTTCCCCACCCACACCAGGCTCTCAATATACAATGTCTATAGGCAGTGCAGAGCAGCTAATCAAAGCCGGTAGCATGCTGAACTAGATTACCTCTATGTGACCTAGTCTGGCAAAGGTAATCTCCTGAAGCTAAAACAAGCATTGTAGGTAAACAACAGCACACAGTGTGATAAGAGTTAGTGATGAAATCTGGGTGTTAAGTGTTAAACCCTAGAGCATGTTGTCTTCAGATTACATAGCAGAAAACTGCTGACAGATTCCCTATAATGGCAGTCAATGTCAGACAGCCACTTTATCTATACATCCAGCAAAACTGGCCCAAATGGTCCTACCAAACTCACCAAGCACAGGGTAAGTTCAGCGGTGGCCTACTCAGGACATATGCAGTCTAACATACATGATTTATTTACATTGTATTTATGAAAAGAACATGAATGTTACTTATTTCCATAGAACAAAGTGAGTTTGGTGATCAAAAAACATACTGAAAACAAATTGTATCGTAGACGTGCCCTTATCCATACTATGCTAATTTGATCAAGGGAATAGCTATTTTCCTTATGGAGATCAATCCCTCAGGCCAGCAGTGAGAAGACTTATAGACGCAATACTCCTCTAGGAAACATGCAAACTGTCGTTCAGGGAGGAAGCGGACAAACTCTAGTGCCACCTATTGAAAGCAGCAATACTATAAGTCATAATTGACATTTCGGATTGATATCCATAAGCTACTCCCCAGACCTCCTTTTAACTTCTCATACAGCCAGATCAGATCCCATATTTTGCACTGATGAGGGGCAGTCACCCCAAAACGCAGCATCTGCAGTTCGGAGTTCTGATCTGGCACAAATCCTAAGTCATATTAAAAGGCTTGTTAAAGAGTCGATTAAGACTTTTAGGATTGCTACCTTATTAGGTGGCACTAGAGATTGTCTACTTCATCAATGAAGTGACAATTTGCTAAACTGAGAGATGACAAATTAAATTTGTTTGTCTCAATTTGCAGCAAACAAGACCATTTTATTTTTCAAAAACTAAAATGACACAATGCGCCACAGTCTTAGCTCATGGTTTTACAAAATGGGTAAAAACACTCTAAAAATAGTGAAAATCTATTCATTTGAGTGCATGTCAGTTGCCTATGCCAGGACATATCATAATGGGACATCACCAGTATTGAAAGTCTATACCAAAATGAAGGCCCTACTATATCAAAGCAATAATGCCATTATTGTGGCAGAAATCTATGTGAAAAGTCACAACATATTTATGCAATCAGGAGTTGCTGAAAAAGTATGTGACTTTTGACATTATTATGGTAGTTTTGGCCAGAATTGGAGGATCTGGGATAGAACAATGACAGTACAGGGACATGACACTACAGTTCATCTAATTCATCACAAGCTGCGGAATAGATTATGCCACAAATCTTAATTAAGTCTTGTGGCAAAGAGCATGTAGGCACACACTTCAGACATTCAATTCATGTGCATTTCCATTAATCTGGTGCCTGTGACTCCAGCACACTGCTCATCAAGACTGGTGTGAACAACAATGAAGCAGGGCCTTTGAAAATCTCTTATTTGTTCTTTTTTGCCTCATGAATGACCCACCCTAGGGCCGTGGGGTACTCTGTTCCAGGCATTGATTCACAGGAGATGTCATGGGGGCCTGTCCTGGTCCTTGGCCCTGGTGGTCACTGAAAGTCAGTAAAAATAATAAAAATAAAAATTTGTTTGTGACGCTACCTACGGTTCCAGTATGGTTACCGGAGCTGCGGGTCAGCCATATGATTATGCTCCCCGTAGGTGGAGCGGGATCCCTGGGGCAGTTGTAATAGATTTTACACAGGGAGGCAGCTTACCACATGGCTTTGTCACTTGTCGTTTCAATGCAGCAGTGTGCGGCTCCTCAGGCGAGGGAAATAAAGTATGTCACACCAGTTATTAACTCTGAACAGGTTTACTTGCAAGTTCTTAAAGCAGGCAGACATGTGTTACAGTCTTTCGGGTCTTTCTGGCCTGGGTAGTCACCAAGGACCGGGATGATTCTCTCAGGAATCTCAGTGGTATGTCTGTCGTTTCCTTCACTGCGCTATCTTCTTCTCACAAACCGTGCAGCGCCTCCGTGTGCAGAGCTTCGAGCCAGCTCTCATGGGTCTTTAGTGGGCGACTCCCCTTCAGGTCACCCAGACCCTAGTTCAGTGTGCTTTTTCGAGATATACGCTTTGTCTTTTGGCCTCAGCTTCTTGAAGAAGCTCGGGGCCTCCGGTTTAACGGCTCAGGGTTGAACTTATGCACAGTGTCTAGAGACGGTCCTCTGCCCTGGTTGGTAGTACCGGGTCCAGATTCGGGCGCATCGTAGCTCCTTGTGCCCATAGGGTTTCTTTCCTCTCACGACGACCCACTCCTGAGTTGTCCTTCCCTCGACTCTCTCACTCACTGTCTCACTGTCATCCCACCCATACACTTTTCTACCCACTTGACTCCGCCCACAGGACTGAGTCTTCCCTGCAGCGGGTTCACCCACGGTCCTCTACTCTAGGGTGTGCATGAATGAGTATTGTGAGGGTCCCTTGTTTACCATCCCAGTTCCCTAAGGGCCACGTCACACACACAGAAAATTGTGCAGATATTGTTCGCAGATATCTGGCTGCAGTGAAATCATGGACACATTGTTCCATTTGTACACGGCCACAAAATGGAACAATGTGTCCATGATTTCACCGGAACCAGAGATCTGCGAACAATATCTGCACAGATATCTGTGTGTGTGATGTAGCCCTCAGTCACAGGAATACCACACACTCTTATTTGGGTGCAATACTCCTCCATGGCGTCCTGACCAGTGGGGCGCCGCATGAATCCACCATAAGGCTGGGGTCACACAAGTATATTTCTCGAGCGAATGCTATGTGAGAAAATTGAACATTGTACTTGGTCTAATGTTAGGTGAGGAGTCTGCTCAGATTTTAAATATTTTTCCTCAGCCTCATCTGATTTAGGAAAAAAATCAATGCATGCTGTGATTGTCAGTGAGTCTTGGCTCACTCGCAGCCATAAAAGTCTAGGAGTGTGAGTGAAACATTGCACTGCACTCAGAAGACATACGAGGGAAATCAATTTCTCCCTTGCAGGATCTGAGCACTGTAGATGATATTCGGATCACGCTTGGGGCAGAGCATGAACAGAGTGTCATTAGAATATCACATCCGATGGGTTTGGCATCATGTCACATGCATAATGCTTCCAGAACACTGAAAACCCTAATTGTGTGCACATACCCTGATTCATGGTGTTTTCTGTATGGCTACAATGCACCTTACCTACCACCCTGTCTGGGAAAATTAGGTGATTAAGTGCATTCAGTACAGCTGAAAAGAGTTTTATTGGTAGGATAGCTAATGGGGACGTCACACGCGTCAATATCCCTTGCAATATCGCTGCTGCACATGACGTTGCAGCGATATTGATGTGTGTAACAGGGCACATCAGCCAGCGATAAATCGCTGGTTGATGGTCGCCAGGTTTTAGAACCTGCTCTAAAACCTGGCGATGGTCACCTGGTGGACACGCAGCATCGCTGCGTGTGACACCGGGAGATGAGCGGGAAGCCAGGTCCCAGCGCCTCTCAGCAAGCGCTGGGAGCTGGTATCCATGGTAAACAGCTGGTAACTAAGCGCCACAAGGTTGCTCTCCAATGAGGAGCCATGCCGAAAAAACCACCCAACATCAATTTTGTAGCAGTTCAAACAGAGTTTCATCCTTGTATATCAGTGGCAAGTTTTTTTGAAAAATATTTTTTAATTGAGTATATTGATTACTATGAGTTAGAACTAAAGAAGGCGTGGTTAGCACTGCAGCCTTGCTGCACTGGGGTCCAGGGTTCAATTCCCACCAAGGACAACATCTGCAAGGAGTATGTATGTTCTACCTGTGTTTGCGTGGGTTTCCTCCGGGCATTTCGGTTTCCTCCCACACTTGCAAGACATACTGATAGGATGTTTAGATTCTGAGCCCCATCGGGGGGACAGTGTTTCAAATGTATGTAAAGTGCTACGGAAGGAATAGCACTATATAAATATTATTATATTATTATTATTGCAGAGATCTTGACTAGTGCTATTACGCTGGTGCGCTCACCCACTGGTACTCTTCAATCTGAGATAAATAGAAAAAAATAATATGTTTGAGATGTTGATTATAAGTAAATGTAATGTTAAAAGGTTTAGGAATGAAATTATTTATGAATTTGGCAGACATGTTAGACTACCAGATGATAAGCACATCTCCCGTATATCTGCCAAGTGAATATATCAGAATAAAGATTATAATTTCCAAAAATATAGATTTCTGCTCATGGAAACTCCTGTACTTTGGAGATAATATGTATCATAAAAACTGAAGAGACTATTCTTAACGGAAATGAAGCGCCATCACATCATATACAAACCAAGACAATTAGGATGACCAATCAAAATTTAGCAAAGCACTTAAAATGCCCCCCCCCTCACCCTTCCCCCCCGCATGTCAAGAATGTTTATCTGTGTAGCTGATTCTATCTAATCTATTTAATTTACTTCTCTTCCCATCTGAGCAGCAGCATGGACCTGAGCTATGGAGAACTATGGACTACTAGTGAGCTGGCTACTTATTCCACTTTAGAGGAAGCCAGGTTAACCAGAGAAGACCCTTACAAGCAAGGGGAGATCATACAAACTCAGATATACAGATGTTATGTGGTGAGATTGGAGCCCAGGACACTAACACTTGAACACAACTGTGTTGACCAATGTGAACACTGAGCTTTTTTTATTAACATGGGAAGAAAACACAAGACATTGGCATGTAATTAATAAGATAAATGATATAGGAGACAGGTCTTAAAATGAATTGTGGGGTTAAGACAGGACAGGGACTAATAATGAATTGGAGGAAAGAAGACAGTTACCGTACTTGTATTGACCTTAACTAGAGATAATGCTGCACAGGAACGGGTAATGAATTGCAGGGAATATGCATAAAAGTTAATTAACTTAATTTATTGATTGGGTGATGGCAAAAGCACTAAATATAGCCAATGTGAGGCACAATGCTGGCTTTAAAATTTAATTTGTGAATGGTGGGTTGCACAGTGCCTAATTATGTGTAATAGTTTGGTGAACATTTGTATTCAGGGTGTAGTGTAGGAGATTTTGTATTCAGGTAACAAACTTAAATATTTATTATGCAACCTTCTAAGTTCCAGGAGTGTGGGGATGTGTGCAGCAGACTTCAGAGACAAGTCTTGGATGGAAGATGTCAACATGAAGGCCTGACTAGATGGAGAAGAAACAAAAGAAAATGACTCGTATCAGATGAGTGGTAAGCAACTGGATGACTTGCAGAGAGATAATGGATTCAATATTCTTGTTTGTAAAAGAAACTACCACATTATGTATACCCATTGTGAGGCAGCACTCGCTGAATGTGTTAGAGGGCACTCACTTGACAGCGGACTTAAAGCACACAGCAGTGGTTCCCATTTAAATCAAGTCCAGTCATTTATTTTCAGACACATAACCCGCCTGATGCAAACCAAACATTCACTGTCCTCCGGTTTACATTACCAGAAATTACATCCACAGTCCATTTCAAGCATGGGGTTCGTCCACACAGTTTGTTCACAGACCTTTGTTAGTACACAACCCCCTCTCCTGAGGTTACCTTTTCTAGGGGTCATAGGAGATTCACCTCACTCTGTCTCCTGACCAGCATATGGTTCTCAGGAGCTACAGCAAGTTCCACAAATGGTCTCTTCACCATGTGCTCCCAGCAGAACTTGTCCACTTGTCACCTGATATATTAGCTGAGACACCCATGGGAGGTATGTGGTTTAGCCAGATCTGCCAGCACTCTGGCTTACCTGAAAATCCAGCCCTTAAAACATTAAATAGGATTCATGAAACTACAAGTTCCAACAAAACAAATCTAAATTTACATCACAACAGAGATCTGCCTTTGCCATACATAATCCCAACCCATGCCCAAACAAGAAGCTGGCACCATACTTTTCCACGCCAGGGGGTCATCTTTTTCGCCATCAATGATCAGTAATTGTCCCCAAATGTTTCATGAACTGTCAGACTATGTCACGTAAGTCACATGTCTGTGAGGCCTACCCTTCCCCCAGTGGTCAGTACCGTGGTACAATTCCCTTGCACCCATATCTACTGTCTGGCCCTGAGATTCAGCTTTGAGACATGATTTTTTCACAGACACTTTTCAGTCAGCACATCTCTTGACCCATGTCAGGGCGCTTCATATCATTGGCCACCTAAATGATCACTCTGCCCAGTAGGTACTTTTTAGTGGCCCAAGGAATACAGCTTCTTTCTATTTTCCTTCCAAGCATCAGATGGATCTCGGACGTGGCCCTCACTAGGGTCAGCAAACTCTGTGGATCTAACAGTCCAGACACAAGTTTTTCATCCAACTTCACAGACATACCCATGACCCCACATTGGATGGACAGTCTATACTGCAGACTGGACATATGTAGAAGGAATCCCATTGTCCTCAGCTCCAGTTGATCTGCTCAGAGTTGGAGTGCTCCTCACCCTTTTGTGTGACCACCATTTTTGGGATACCACTCCATGTTGGGAAACCACCTCTTTTATGGACTCTGCCCTTCTGGGCAACCAACTCTTTTGGAACTCAGCACCTTTTGGGCAACCACCCATTTTTGGTCTCCATCCCCTTTTGGGCAACCACCAATTTTGGGTAACTGCCATTTGGACAGCCACCCCTTTTTGGGTCTCTGCCCCCTTTTGGGCAACAGAGTCTAAAAGAGGTACACTCCATGGACTCCCCATGACAGTTCCATGAACCAGTTTACACAGCACCCTGCTATTGCACTGGGCCATTACTGCCTCATTCAGAAGCTCCAACAGCTTTCTCTGCTACTCCTGTTCAACTTTCTGCTGTTTCTCCAACAGGTTCTTAAATGCATCTCTATCTTGTTCAAACTTACTGCTCCTCTCATGGCTGCTCATCTCCCATGGCTGTTGATGTAAACTATTCACAGCAGGCACTTTAACAGCTCTGCACAGCTCCCCCGGAACTTGGTATACCCTGTGATTGACCACACACATGCATCCTGGACCACTGACCCTATTAACCAGGCTGCACTGATGCTCGTATTCTCCACCATATGTGAAGCAGCACTCGCTGAATATGTTAGGGCGCATTCACTTGACAGTGGAATTGAAGCACACAGCAAATGTTTCTTTTTAAATCAAGTCCCGTCAGTTTATTTTTAGACACATAAACTGCTTGATGCAAAACAAACATACATTGTCCTCTGGCTTCATATAATAGAATTACATCCACAGTCCATTTCAAACGGGGTTCGTCCGCACAGTTCATTCACGGACCTTCGTTCAGTACACAACCCCTTTCCTGAGGTTACCTTTTCCAGGGGTCATAGCAGATTCCCTCACATTGCCTGCTGAAAGTATATGGTTCCAGATGCTACAGCAAGCACCATACCTGGTCTCTTCACCATGTGCTTCCAGCAGAACATGTCCATTTCCAGGACCTGGCTTCCATTGGAGACCCTGTGACCAGAACAAGTCACCTGATATATTAACTGACACACCTGTGGGGAGACATGTGGCTAGCCAGACCCACCCAGCACTCTTTCTAACCTATAAATCCAGCCCTTAATACATTAAAATTGATCTGTGGAACTACAGTCCCAGCAAAACAAATTCGGATTTTACATTACAGTTATAATAAAGATAGTCACTACATCACACCATGTTCTTAATGCATAGTGTCTCTCCTATGTATTGTGCCATCTCTTTTTAAATAGGAGCTATAGTTATGTATAGCATTGTTCTTTATTACAGAGCTCCTGAGCACCCCTGCAAGTCTATAACAGGATCACACATCTAGAATGTATCAACTTAAATAGTGGATATATTTCAAAAGTAGCAAAGTAACCTGGGTCTGACTACTTTTCTACTAGTGATAACTAATAAATCTGAAACCATGGACATGTCGACATCAATGTTGTAAAACACATCCTGTTGAAGTACCGTCACAAGCAGCAATATTGGTAGGCAGTTTGACTGGCAATTTGCTGGTTGCAGTGAAATCATGGACACATTATTCTATTTTGTTGCTGTGTACAAATGGAACAATGTGACCATGATTTCACTGCAACCAGCAAATTGCCAGTGACATTGTCTAGCAATATTGCCGCGGTTTTGACGCTACCTTAAAACTGCTAAAGTAAAAATGCACCAGTGATTCCACCTGAAGAGTTAATTAGCTTTGGCTGGTTTCAGATTTGCATTGTTTTCTGTCTGGCAGTGATCCAACAGAAAACGCGTCCAACCGAATCCGGTTTTTAGCATGACAATGAGTGCAACCAGATGATATTCCACTGGGATTATCCCAAAATCTGAGTTTCCTTCAGCTGACACAATTACAATGGTGACACAGTCAGCTGGCCTGTCACCATGGTATACACACAACTGACCACAGACAAATAGACAGACACAGATAGAGCTCACTAGCCCTACCAGCTCTCCTGCTGCTTGCTCCTGGGGCCACCCATTAAGCTTCATGAATATTCACTGATTTCCCACTGCACTGATCGGCAAAGGACAATCACAGATGCTCACCCTCTGGGGAGAGTGTCTTAATTTGCTTTTTGCACTCAGACTGTGCTCCCACAATCTGTATCGTGCTTGGAGCCATACAAATCAGCCCGGGTTTTTTACCTGCATCCCCCCAGATGATTCAATAATGGTAGTGTGAAACCAGCCTAATTCACTTTGACATTTAACTTCATAAACATTAAATGCACCTTATTACTTTTTTCAGCAAGTCTCTTATCGTCATTAGAGCTCTTGCACTCTTTTGTCAATTAACACAGTTTCTACTTTTAAAAAGGGTTAATCACCATAATAAATTTACCTACTACTTAATCTGTGTTAAACCCATCTTGTTTGCAAATAAAAAAACCATCAAGCTGTAATGCACACTATTGCCAATGGGGGTGGATTGCCGCCAAAACGCGTTGTGATTTTGAACAAAGAAGGTTTTGTTTAAAACTATGTTAACCACTAAATTCCTTGCTGTACCTAGCGTACCAATTTGCCCGCCTTAATTTTCATATATTCGTCCATTACATCCCTCCTTTAAGAAAGGGGTCGAGAGCTCCATGAGGCTAAAAGCAAGGAGTTTGTGTTTGAGGACATGGCGCAGGACCCGCGGTGACGTCACTAGAGTCACGTGACTGCTAATTCCCGCAACAAGCTTAGCACATTGTGGTTGTGCACTACACTCCAAGGCCATCACCGGGGTTGCAAGGTGCATAACCCGATCAGGTTAGTTTGCCCCCTAGCCACTAAAGTCTCCATTGGATCACCCAATATTACCCAAAGTGCCCCTCTCCTCTTTTATCTCTTACATACATAACGTTAAATCTAGACATATACAGTCATATGAAAAAGCTTGGGCACCCCTCTTAATCTTACTCATTTTTTTTTGTTTAAAATTGGGTTTTTGCAACAGCTATTTCAGTGTGATATATGTAATAACTGATGGACACAGTAATATTTCAGGATTGAAATGAGGTTTATTGTATTTAACCAAAAATGTGAAATATGCATTATTTCAAAACTTGACGGTGCAAAAGTATGGGCACCTCAACAGAAAAGTGACATTAATATTTAGTAGATCCACCTTTTGCAAAAATAACAGCCTCTAGTCGTTTCCTATAGCTGTTAATGAGTTCCTGGATCCTGGATGAAGGGGTATTTTTTGACCATTCCTCTTAAAAAAACAATTCCAGTTCAGTTAAGTTTGATGGTCGCCGAGCATGGACAGCCCGCTTCAAAACTCCCCAGATCTTCAATGATATTCGGGTCTGGGACTGGAATGGCCTTTCCAGAACATTGTAATTGTTCCTCTGCATGAATGCCTGAGTAGGTTTGGAGGGGTGTTTTGGATCATTGTCTTGCTGAAAGATCCTTTCCCCGGCGTAACTTCTACTTGATACTGATTCTTGAACATTATTCTCAAGAATCTCCTGAAAACTGAGTGGAATCATGTGACCCTCAATTTTAACAAGATTCCGGTCCCGCATTGGCCACACAGCCCCAAAGCATAATGGACCCTCCCCCAAATTTTGACAGTGGGTAACAAGTGGTTTTTCTTGGAATGCTGTGTTTTTCGGCGCCATGCATAACGCCTTGTTGTATGACCAAACAACTCAATCTTCGGTTTTGTCAGTCCACAGGACCTTCTTCCAAAATGAAACTGGCTGTCCAAATGTTTTTGCATACCTCCCGCGGACTCTGTTTGTGGCGTGCATGCGAAACGCTTCTTTCGCATCACTCTCCCTACAGCTTCTCCTGTGTAGTGTGCGTGTTTGTTGACCGATGCACAGTACACCATCTGCAGCAAGAGGAGCTGCAGGTCTTTGGAGGTGGTCTGGGGATTGTTCTTGCTGTTCTCACAATTCTTCTTCTCTGCCTTTCTGATTTTTTTTGTTGGCCTGCACTTCGGGCCTTTTTTAGAAGAACTGCCCTTGTGGCTTCCTTTTCCTTCTATGTTCCTCACAGGGGAAACTGACAGGTTAAATCTCAGACAATTTTTTGTTCCTTCCCTAACAACTATGTTGAACTCTTTTTTTCAATCATTTGAGAGCGTTTTGAGGACCCTGATCCACCCTCAGAGAAGATGCAGCTAGGAAAACAACTTGCAAGTGGACACCTGAAATAGTTTTTTTCTCATGATTGGATACACGGGGCTATGAAGTAAAAAGCTCAAGGGGTTTAAAAAACCAATTTTATGCTTCAGTAAGTCATAAAAAGTAGTTGAGTATTGAAATCATAAAATCAAAGGGGTCCCATACTTTTGCACCTTCAAATTTTGAAATATTGCATATTTCACTTTTTCGGTTAATAAAAAAAAACCTCATTTCAATCCTGAAATTTACGTTCCACATTATTCATAAACACACTGAAATACTGGTGCAAAAACCCAATTTTAAAAAACCCAAAAAAAAAAGTAAGATTAAGAGGGGGCCCAAACTTTTTCATATGACTGTATATACACTGTGTGCAGAATTATTCTCAAATTTTATTTTACACTATACCTTTTTAGGGTACCTTTTCACGCCACTTTTCGCGAGAAAAAATTATGGCGTAATTCACCCCTGGAACCATCGCCGCCCAATTTCCTCCCCAAATTTCGGGGGTGTACTTTGGGGGCGATATTTCCGTTTGCCACGGTCGCCTGATTTCAAGCATGCACTGCAATCAGGCACCATGGCGGGGGACATACCCGCCAAATTCCCCCAAAATTTCATGCCGCAGATTGGGAAAGGGAATCTGGGTGATGGTTCCGAGGGGACATATCGCGCAATATTTTTCCACGGCATAAGTGGGCGTAAGGTACCCTAGGGCTCGCTCTGGGGGACAGACGCAGTCAAAACCCGCAATTGAACAACCCCATGAAATCTTTTATGTACATAGAACAAGCTTAGATCTTTGAATTCAGCGCATGAAAAAGGGAACAAAAAAATGCTGTCTATAGTGTTTTATTTTTGTTCTATATATATATATATATATATATTTGAGGCATGCCAGCACTATACACAGGCTGAATACTCCATGGGTGCACAATTTTGGGGGATTGCTAGCTAGTGGTACACACAGGGGTTAAGGCAGCTAAGGTTGCTATGAGATTGCTGATTACCACTGAGTTTCATCTGGGGGTTTGTCAGCAGGATGATAGCCTCCCAGTGCTGGGAGGCATCTTCAACAACCCGCAAAGGGAGCAGATATACAGCTGGCCTGGAGACTCGGCCTCTTGAGGATACTGAGAGAGACTGTGTTGCATCCCCAGACAATCAGTCCCGGGCTTTGATTCCTGACTGGCCCACTGCTATAAAAAGGGGGGCTGGAAGGTTTCAATTTCTGCTGCCTGCTGGACTGAGGAGCGATAACGTAAACGAGCCCTGTGTTTTGTTTTTTATTTAGGTTTATTTTGTAGATGGGACCCCAAATTTTTAGTTAGTGCCAACGGGCCTTAGACTTTACTTTGATGTTTTCTGGTGTAGCACTGAAGCGAAAGTGTGCACAAAAAAACCCTGCTGTGTGAAGCCTGCCAGTTTTCTATTGTCTACTGTAGTCCACAGCTACTCCACTTGAACCAAAGCAAAGATCCCAGCTGACTACCCCCTCTGTCTCACAATATATATATATATAAAATAATATATATATATATATATTGTATATAATATATATATATATATATATATATATATATAAAAATCCAAAAATAACAGGCAGCACTCCTTCAAAAGTGAAATGGACACTTATTTCACCTCATGTGATGCTTAGAAGGATTACTACTTCGAAATGCGCATCACATGGGGTAAATAAAGTGTCCATTTCAACCTTTCTAAGGGTGCTGCCTGTTTTTTTTTTATTTGGGGATTTACGGTTAGCACCGTTATACGGGACCTCGCCCCGGGCTGAGTATAATAAGATTGTGCTGATTCTATTTTTCTATTCAATATAAATATTATAATATAATATATATATATAATATATATAAAATAGTGGGTTTTGAAATATTCAGACCCCTTTGCCCCCATTAAATGTTTCACCAGCCTTTTGGGTAGATTAAAATAATTTATGTATTTTCTCGTTAATGTACACTTTGCCCCCCCTCTTACTGAAAAAAAAAACAGAAATGAGAATTTTTTTTTAGAATTTATTTGGGAAAAGAAAAACAAATATCACATGATCAAAAGCAATTTAGACCCTTTGCCAGAATTAAGTGAAGCACCTTTTGAACTAAACACCATGAGTCTTCTTGGGAATGATGCAACTCTTTTTTTACGCCTTGGGTTTTGGGGTCTTCCCATTTTTTTTGCAGATCCTTTCCAGTTCCCTCTGGGTATGGTAACATTGGGGACAGCCCTTTTCAGGTCTTTTTTCGAGAAAGATCAATTGGGTTTAGGGCAGGGCTTTTTACTGGGCCATCAACAATAGTCATAGATTTTTTTTTAAAAAGCATCCTTTTTTATTTTTTGCTGTGTGTTTTTTGGGAAGGGGAACTTTTTAGTCAAGTCTGAGGTCCAGAGCACTCTGGAAAGGTTTTAAAAACCAGGGAATCTCGTACTTGGCCGCAATCCTTCAAATTTTAAACCCGTCGTCTTGTCCCCTGCAGCGATAAACCCCCCAAAAGCAGTGCTGCCACCACCATTTTTTCCTTTGGGGTTGATTGGGGAGGGATGAGCAGTACCTGATTTTCCCCCACATACTGCTTAAAAATATCTCAAAAAGTTCTATCTTTTTCCATCAGACCAAAAAACCCATTTCCTCATAGCTGGGAGTCTTTCACGTGTTTTTTTTGCAAACTCTAAAGCAGGGTTTTCATATGTCTTGCACTGAGGAAGGCTTGCGTTGAGCCACTCGCCCTAACACCCAAATAGTAGAGGGGACAGGATAGTTTTCCTTGTGGAACTTTCCCCACTCCCTACTGCATCTCTGGGGTCAGCCCAGTATCTTTGGTTCTTCTTTACCTCTCTCACCAAGGCTCTTCTCCCACATTGCACAGTTTTTCGGGACAGCCAGGTCAGGAAGACTTCTAGTGGTCCCAAACGTCTTCCATTTAAGGATAATAGAGGCCGCTGTGCTCTTAGGAACCTTGAGTACTGCAGAAGTTCTTTTGTAACCTTGGCCTGATCTGTGCCTTGCCACAATTCTGTCTCTGAGCTTCTTGGGCAGTTCCTTTGACCTCATGATTCTCATTTCGTCTGACATGCACTGTGAGCTGTGAGATTTTATATAGACAGTGTGTGCATTCCAAGTAAAGTCCTATCAGTTTAATTAAACAGCTGGACTCCAAGAAGGAGAAGAAACATTTCAAGGAAGATCAAAAGGGAAAAATGGACAGCATGTGACTTAAATATGGGTGTCTGACCCAAATAGTTACGACCATGTGATATTTCAGTTTCTCATTTTTAATAAATTTGCAAAAATTTCTACATTTCAGTTTTTTCAGTCAAGAGGGTGTGCACAGTGTACATTAATGAGAATAAAATGATAATTTTTGAATTTACCAAATGGCTGCAATGAAACAAAGAATGAAAAATTTAAAGGTATGAATACTTTTCCGAACTCACTGTATGTGTGTTGTGTCTAAAATACCTGCCCCACAGGTGTCGGTGCTGGGACTTGGGGGTTCCACGGCTCTGTTAAGGCATTAGATGTGCTGGGATGCAGGCTGGAAGCCAGGGGGTAGCTGTCTAACCTGGAAAGCTCCTGTGGGCATGACAGATCAAAACATAACAGACTCCCTCTCAGTCCACATGGGCTGTGAGGTCATGAAAGGTCCTTGACCAGAGGAGATGGAGAAGACTGACGACAAGAAAGGTGTTTTTTTCAGCGTTCACCATAGCTGAGGAGGCCTTAGGGAGTCGGATCAACCCGGACTTGGGGGGCTTTGAACCCAGTATGAGCACGGACCTGACCAGAGTCTGTGAGCCTGCAGGGAAGGCATTCCCCCCAACTAAGACTATAGCCAGCGAACCCTTTAATGTACTAAAGGTCAGTGATTGCTGGTAAGTTACCGTCACATGCGGCAATTTTGCTAGCAATTTCACTGGCAATTTGCTGTTGCAGTGAAAACATGACACATTGTTCTATTTGTTGCCATGTACAAATGGAACAATGTGTCCATGATTTCACTGCAACCAGCAAATTGCCATGAAATTGCTAGAAAAATTGCTGCATGTGACGGCACCTTTATGGACAAACCAGGAGAGGCTGTGTGTCACCCCGGTCAGTGGGGACAATCTGGCATGGTGTACCTTCCGTTCATGGATACACTGAATACTTTATGCGGTTTATGAGGCTTGTTAGTAAACCGTTGGACTTTGTGTTGCTTGGGACACAGTTGTTTGCACTGTTTTCCGCGGCCAAGCGATTCCCTAGTGTGGGTCGCCACTATATATATATATAAAATATATATATATATATATATATATTATATACATGCAAGTTTATATAATAGGGCATACGCAGTATATCACCGAAGTGAGTACACCCCTCACGTTTTTTAAATATTTTATTATTTATTTTCATAGACAACACTGAAGATGTGACACTTGATACAATGTAAAGTAGTCAATGTATAGGTTGTATAACATGTAAATTAAATTTTGTGTGACCTCTAAATAACTCAACACACATCCATTAATGTTTAAATGAAGAAAAGCCGCACCTCACCGATCTTCAATTCATGGGCAGAGATTTATTTTTATCAATGGTACACGGTGCAGGGAGGGAGGGGGTGTAAAATAGGACTATCAACTTTAATTAATATGTACTACCGCCAAGCATGCACCGCCGGTGACAACCAGCTGCTGTCAGCGTGCTAATTGGAAGTCCAGACTTGAGTGTTAGTAGCCCGCTTTTTCCTCCTTTTTGTTCGCCCTGCACATCCATTAATATCAAAAACCACTGTCAAAAAAAGTGAGTGGCCCCCAGGGAAAATGGCCAAATTAACTATTTTCGTTCCATGGTCATGTTATTCATTAGTGTTACAAGGTCTCAGGTGTGTATGCCTAGAACAGGGTGGAAAAACATTTTTCTGCTAAGGGCCATTTGGAAATTTCTACCATCCTTCGGGGCCACACAAAATTATCACCTTGAAAATTACCCCCCTATATTTTAGTTAAACAATCACCTTCCCCCTACTATGGGTTGGCTGGGAAGCATCTCCTTGTGCGCTGTGATGTAGTGATTTGATCAGGCCTGCTTTCCGGTTGCTAGGGCATAGACAATAAGGAGAGGCTAGGGGCATTACATCACTGGGAGGCTGGGCTTGGGCATAGAGATCACTGGTAGTGAGCTGGGGGGGGGGGGGGGGGGGGG
>JARQOC010000004.1:271654066-271700804 GCA_033576535.1 Allobates femoralis | reverse complement strand
ATATACAATTGACACATGTATTAATCAACACACAGTTTTAGCTTTTTATTTCTTTTCCATTTTATCTTGGAGTTCTGATCTGACAGCATTTTCAATATTACATTAAAACCTACCGTACTTTCTCTATTTCTGTGAGTTATCCTGTCAATTCTATCATACCTTAGCAAATATCACAAAGGCTGAGTAATTATGGGATTGACAACATTGACTCAAGAAGAAAGTGTGTCACCAAAGCTTTATTCCCACTTTAGCAATGCAGCTGCCTCGGAGAAATATTTAGTGATAGAAGTTGCAACCAAAAAAAAAGTAAGAGGATGACACATAAAATTTATTGATGGAACAAATGTAAAACTTTACTTTTGGTTAGTGTTAGCTTTTGAACACCAATAGGGTTAAAGTATAGCCAACATATACAGTGCTGTGCAAATTAAATGGGACAAAGCAAGGCTTTACTTGTTTTTCTTGCATTAGTTTTACTATTTCTGATAAGTGTTTTATCAGTTCTTGGTGTCACTTTCCTTTTTCTTCCACATTTCCCTTTTTGGAGAAAACGATCCAGTTTCATTGTGTGTGCGAATTATTCTTGAAACAGTAGATTTTCTAATACCAACGGTGGAAGCGATTTCTCTTACAGTCAGACTTGTATGTTCATTAAGAGTAATAATTCTAGACCTCTTCTGTGGAGTAACATCCATTTTTACAGGCACGAATCACACTGAGAGAAAAAGTACACTAAACCACTCCTCACAGAAACAAGCTCTCAACTGAAGCTGAGGGGGCAGCTAGCTGTTATTT
This sequence comes from Allobates femoralis, assembly GCA_033576535.1. Taxonomy (NCBI): domain Eukaryota; kingdom Metazoa; phylum Chordata; class Amphibia; order Anura; family Aromobatidae; genus Allobates; species Allobates femoralis. The sequence goes on along the minus strand of JARQOC010000004.1, from coordinate 271,700,009 downwards.
TCTGACTAAAACCAGTCAAACCACATTTTGTTACTCAAGGTTGTACACCCACACCTGTTCAAAGCAGTTAAAACTAGTTTGAATCACTGACTGGTACGATTTTACTTAAAAAATGCTTTGTCCCAATTAATTTGCACAGCACTGTAAGAATAGGAGTAGAGTAGGCACATTGGTGGCTATCATACTCTCCTAACACTGAAGAATCCCTGTCTCTACTCATCTTCACTGTGGTTGCAGCAGTACATCCTAGCACAATTAATATCATATGTCCTCTTCTAAAAAGCCCTATAGTTACTCAGTCTGTGTGTTCATAGGGGTGCACATTCTAATCAGAAAAGATAATCCTATTATATAAAAAAGGATCATATTTAGTATTAGTATCAGATCTAAAGAGTAGACTTCACAACTATGATAAAGGCATTATATATACTAGACATGGAAAGCATAACTTAGAATGTGGTGTGGAATCTAAGAGATATACAGTAATAATATACTGATAAAATGACACTCAATTACTAAAATTAGAAGTTAAACTGATGATTTATTGGCAGAGCATGAGCGCATCAAGCTTAGAAATATCTGTATGAAATGAGCATATAGACAAACAAAACTGAACCAGTTATGCCAGATAGGTTTTTGGTAGTCGCCAAGCTAGAGGTATTTTCATACAAGTCTATAGAAAATACATCCAAAAGTTAGACACTAATAGCAAATTTAAAGGGAACCTATCATGTGCAAAAACACGACTAATCTGCAGTTATGGGGTTAATCTGCACATTTATAGCTTACTGAATCTCCCTGATGCCCGCATAGAGAGCCCCACTACCGGGAGGAAGTGAAGTTTATTTCTCCCAACAGCATTCGGCTTTAGTCATGGGGGTGGCATCGGCTCGGCTTCAATCACAACTTAGTGCGTTGTGAGCGGCAGCTGTAACCACACCCCCAGCAGTGACTGGTAGCCGACTCTAATACAATGCTTACCCAAGATGTAAGAGTTAAAGATTAATTCAGGAACAAAAATAAGCACATTTCTTCAATAAGATATATTCAAAAGATGGGTATTTTCATATATACTATTGATTTATGAAATAAAAATGAAAGCAACTATTAAACTCTTTAAATGGCCATATTTTGTTTGATAAATGCAACAGTATTCTCATTTATTGATTTTATTGATCCATGTATTATTAATTTCAGATGTGATAACATCAAAGCTTAAATATTCACACTTGTTACTATTAAAATCTGTTTGACATTCATGTAATAGCATGTAGCAAATTAAAGGAAAGGTCCCAGACTGCTTGTAGAAGATTGAACTGCTTTAACCTGAGATTAGCTGTACAAGCTGTTTAGGTGGCATACTTTAGAAGTTAGGTAAGCAAAGGCTGACAGATCAAAAGCTTAAAAGTTATACTGCAAATGAGACCATTTGCATTTTATCCAAATATTTTTATAAACTGTTGTAAGTTCTCAAGTAATACCGTATATACTCGCGCATAAGCAAAAATTGGGCTGAAAAGTCCCCCCTCGGCTTATACGCGAGTCACTGTATACTGTATACAATGTATACAGTGCCCCCCCATCAGTATACAGGCCTCCCCTTGCTGCACAATCCTGTAAAGGAATACATTAGTATACTTATCCCTGCCGAAGTCCCGCTGCCGCCATCGCGCTCCTCGCTCCGGCTTCATCCGTCGTCTTCCGACTTCCTCCGATGGGCGCAGGCAATGACGTCATTGTCTGCGCGCCAGAGGAGGAAGCCAGAAGACGCTGGATGAAGATGGAGCGAGGAGCGCGATGGCGGCGACGGGACAGCGGCAGCGGGACAGCGGCAGGGATAAGTATACTAATGTATTCCTTTACAGGATTGTGCAGCAAGGGGGGGCCCTGTATACTGATGGGGGGGGTTGTATATACCTCTGGGGCTGTATATACCTCTGGGGCTGCTGTATACTACCACTGGGGCTGCTGTATACTACCACTGGGGCTGCTGTATACACCTCTGGGGCTGCTGTATACTACCACTGGGGCTGCTGTATACTAACCACTGGGGCTGCTGCTGTATGTACCACTGGGGCTGCTGCTGTATACTACCACTGGGGCTGCTGTATACACCTCTGGGGCTGCTGTATACTACCACTGGGGCTGCTGTATATACCTCTGGGGCTGCTGTATACTAACCACTGGGGCTGCTGCTGTATATACCACTGGGGCTGCTGCTGTATACTACCACTGGGGCTGCTGCTGTATATACCACTGGGGAGGCTGCTGTATACCTGTGCTGGGGTCCACCCTCGGCTTATACACGAGTCAATAGGTTTTCCCAGGTTTTGGGGGCAAAAGTAGGGGGGTCCGCTTATACACGGGTCGGCTTATACACGAGTATATACGGTACTTCTAAAATGTTATTTCTTGCATTTTCATAACACCTATATACAATTACATTAGTACCTATCCAAACCTGGTCCCTGATTTGCATTATTATTGTTTCAATGTATGAACATATAAATATACTTATGTTTATTGTCCTTATGCAAATGAGTTAAAAAAAAAAAGCCTAATGAATGAGCTGCAAATAACCTTGTTCATCCTACCACTCAAAGATTTTGTTAATGTTTCCACCTGGCTTTCCAATACTAAGAGCAACTTACTAGAAATTCTAGAACCCTGTTGGACCTGTTTAATCAGTTTCTCAAAGAAGAAAATAAATAACTAAAGCAAGTGTAATCATATATAGCTTATATATAGCAGCATCGACCTCCATTATTAGATCACATAAACATGGTGGGCAGCAGGATCAGCAGCCTCATCTTCAGCATATTATTAGATCAGAAGACATGGTGAACAAGAGTGTCAGATGCGTCATCTTACCTCAGCACCTCTGGTTCCTCAATTATTAGATCAGAAAGACATAGTGGACAACATTATCAGAGGCTTTAACTTACCTCTGCATACCTGGTACCTTGATTATTAGATCAGAATGACATGGTGGACAGCAGTGTCAACAGCCACGTTTTACTTCAGCACAATGGGTATCTTCATTACTAGATCAGAAAGACATAGTGGGCAACAGTGTCAGCTACGTCACCTAATCTCAGCATACCTTGTACCACCATTATTAGATCAGAAAGATATGGTGGACAGCATTGTCATCAGCCTCATCTTATCTCAGCATTTATTTTCAGTATGATATTAGACAGATGAAATAGATAGCAGTCTAAGCAGCCTCGTCTTACTTCAACACACTTGATATTTCCAGTATTAGATTGAACTAAAATAAGTGACAACAGTATGAGAAGCCTCTTAGTAGCTCAGCACCTTTGGCATCACCTATATTAAATATCCACTGGTATTATATCTTCTTCCACACGAACTCGGGAAGTGTAGTTTCCTACTGAATATGCTCACAGATACATAGGGCAGGTTTCTGTCAGTAGAACAACTTGGCTGCCATTTTTTATTCTTTTGTGTGTACATTCCTGAACAAAACAAGCATGATGAGATAACTAAAATGATTTAGGAGTTTATTTATAGTTATGTTTCTATGGTTTTCGATGGCTAAGTAGTTGATATGACGACATGGACTTTGTCAATGTATGGCATGGGATAAGCTTCTTAAAATGGCCAAATGTAGTGACCTTGTGCTTGCTATCTTATGTTTGCTAATACATTGTTCTGGTCAGTCGGCTTGGAGCCCCATTCTCCATGGTTGCATATTACTAATTTAATGGAACGTACATGACCCCCTCACCTCCTCTGTCAGAGACTCATGACACATAGGGATATTATGTGTGCGGCTTGAAATCTTGCCAATGAGTCTTATTCCACCAATCGTAAAGTCCCCAATGTCTTGCAATGAGTGCTCAGGGGTATATAAGGAGGTCTGTTCACCAACCAGGCGTTCAAATGCTTTGTGGCTTCAGTCTAGGGACTTCGGGCCCCGACAAGAGGTGCACCAGAGACTACTTAAAGAAGAAACCCAGGTTGGAACAAGTCAGTCACCTGGTTACAGACATTGCTGTGCTCTGTCAGCTTCCTACGCTTGTGTGGAGCCCACTCGGATGGGGTACTCGGTACTGGACCGGGGTATCACAGGGGATATCACGGCAGTCTTGGTCTGGACTGTGTCCCAAGCCCACAAGTAATGGGGAGTATTTACAGGGGAGAAAGTCGTGATGCCACCCGTGGTATGTGGTCAGGGTGACCACCTCTGCTGCAGAACCTCCGGGGATGATGTTTGGCAGCCGTTGATGTAACGGCTCTCCACGGCCAGAGCCTAGTTCCTCAGGGCAGTGATGATAATAGTCTATGGATGATTCAGAGTACGGGTAGTGGTAGAGATGGTAGCAGTTTGTGAGGGAAAATAGGGCTTGAACGCAAGGATCACACAGACTCACGGTTTTGTAGTTTTCCAAGTCTTTACTGTAGGTGTTGTTCAGCAGAGTACTGTCCACGGAGTCTGTATCGGGGCCGGGTTGCTCCCACCCTGACCGGGTCCTTAGCTTCCCACTCCTGCGCTGTGTGTGTGGCCCTGCTGCCACTTTAGCTAGGCTACCGGCCCTGTCTCCTCTCATGGGTACCCACTTGCTAGGCAACTTGAGTCTTGTCTTTGTGTTTCTGACCCTGCCGTATTGCTTCGCTGTGGTACAGTGAAGATATATAACCTCCACTAGTCCGGTGTTTACTGTGCTGCATGTGTCAGTCACAGTTTCGGATCTGGTATCCGATCTTTGCGCTCCTCCGGGGCAAGTTATGGGGTAACTCAGTCTCCCAGATGTGTTCCTATTAACTCCTCTCCTCAGACCCTGGCTAGGCCTGGAATTGAGCAGTGGACCGTGGGGGAGCCTAAGGCATCTCCTTTACACCACAGTCCTTCTTCCTCAGTGCTGCACCCCACTGAACTCTTCACAGTACTGCTACGTACTGAACTGCTCACTTCCTCTCCACACCAGAATATATAGGGAAGCAGCTTTAGCTCCCCCTTCTGGTCTGGAGGCACTAGTATAGTGTTGTGGGTAGTGTGGGGAGTTAACCCTTGGTGTTGTTACTGTGGCACATTAACCCCTGGGGTGCCACACTTGGTCCTATTCCATTCTTGTTGGGTGCCTGCAGAAAGTGGGGTGCTGCTGGATTGGAGTAAGTGACCCTTGAAGCCCTGACACACAAACATTCTAATTCCTGGTGAGCCAGCAGAGGGTGAGACTCTGTTGCCTGATACAATTTATATTTTGCTTGGTTATTTGTTACATGCCATTGACTGTTTTGGGATCCAACATAGCCTTAACATTGTGGTTCCCTCACCCTGTGTTGTCTGATTAGTGTTCCGCCTATGGTTAAGGAGTTCGGGCTTTCAGTTGGGATGAGCCCTGGTCCATACTGTCTTTCAAAGGGTGGCCGACCCAGCGAACGAGAGCACCCACTGCTACAGTTGAATGTAAACCTTTTATTCCAATAGGAACACTCAAAAATACCAAATCTTGTGGAAAGCTTTTAAAATCAAGTGGAAGCTATTAAAGCGGCAAAATGGGAACCAACTCTTCATTAATGCCTATGTATTTAGAATGGGGTGTTATACATTATGCTATAGGAGTAATGTGTAGGTGTCACTAAGCACAACTCTTTTTGTCCATATAGGGCATATTGAATATGTTGGCTTATACTGTAGATTTAATTTGCTTATTGTACTTTATACAGGAATGTAATATAAAGAAAAATTATATAAAACCTATATTTGGTAAAAGACGTGAAGAAATTCCATTTACGGTAAGTTAGAATCAGTCATTAATGAATTCAGAGGGAGGGTTAGTCTAAGAAGTCCTAAATATAGAATTTTATGATAGGCGCCATTCAGAGAACAGCATGGCTGACATCTGTTGCGTGACTACTCACTAACAAAAATACCCTGCATATAAATGCTGATATATCGCTGTAATTCTTAACAGTCGTCCTATTTCCATCAGAGGAAGTGCTTTAAAAATATATATCATTGTTACACACAGTATTACGGGATGCATGTTGAGCTTTCTAAGTTTATTTTCCACCTTAATATTTCCAGCAAAAGATGTAACTTCGTCTATAATTCTGCTTTATCTCTGCAGCCATTTTAACATGAGATGAGAGTTAGATTAACACACACCTCTTTGGAGGAGAGCCTAGTACACATAAAATATTCATGCCGTCTTATCATAATTGTCAAGCTCTACTGACATTAATCTAGTTTGTATGGAGGCCTTAACATTCTTTATGTAATGTATATTCAGGGTAATTTTGAAACCCTATTATGTCATGCAGGAACTGAGAGACTGGGGCTCTCCACTTGGCTCTGTACTAAGTTTAGTGTATCATTTTAAATAGTTATTCCCAATATTCATACAGGATAGGTGATAGCTTTCTGATTTATGGTGGACTGACTATTGGGAATTCCCAACTGTCTTGAAACAAGGGCTCTCAAAAGCTCCATCAGAGTGGAGAGGTCGTTGCACATGTTTATTCATTCTCAAATGCAAATGAGCTGTTAAAGTAATCTGTCAGCAGATTTTTGCTACCTCATCTGAGAGCAGCATGATGTAGGCATAGAGATCCTAAATCCAACTATGTATAACTTAGATTACTGGCTACAGCAGTTTTGACAAAATCAAACTTGTTAGATTTAGCAATGCAACAGAGCTGTGAAAACTGCCCCCGCCCACACCAGGCTCTGTATGCACCCCTTGAAAAAGCGTTATGTGAAACGCACATGGACACCCCTTGAAAATGCGTTATGTGAAACGTACGTCAGGGGCACCATTTATTGGGACACTGACAGAGTGTATTGGTGGTAGGACAGCATGAGCACAATATGGGTGAGTGGAGAATGAGTGAATGGTGGTTCCCCACTGTATACTAAAAAATCAATTTAGGCATAATACCATTTTGTGTTCAGATAGGGATTTACCTGCACCTGTCTCCATTGTACTGTTAGTGTTACTCTCTGGGAGTGGATATTACTGGGATCTACTACTATTTATTCATTGTCAAAAAACATTTTGTACCTATTTCTTTGTTTTAAAATGTTTAATAAAGGTGTAATTTTAATGAAACATCCAGAGTGGTTGCCACTTACTATAGCCTGTAGGTACAATGTCTATAGACAGTGATCTGCTAATTTGAGATGGGGAAGTGGGGACTTGGGCTCATGCACTGCAATGCCCAATCAATGATAAGCTATTGGTGCTAAAATAAACAAATCATGCAAAAAAACACCAGACAATGAGATGAAAGTGGTTAAGTTTTACAGCTTGCTGTCTTCAGATTACTCAGCAAAAACCTGCTGAAAGATTTCCTTTAAGCTTTACAGGGAGGCACATATCTTCATGAGACTCTGGCTCTAATGCTAATTTTAAATAAAAAAGGCATTATTAGTGTAATCCAAGTAATAAATTACACTTTGCACTCAGAATCACACACAGCCTTGCAGTCATATCAGAACAAACACAGTACAGCAGAACTAACACAGTACAGTATAGTTAACAGTACAGCAGAATTAAATGTTTAGCAGAACTCACAGTACACCAGATCTAACAGTACAGCAGAAGTGAACTTTGCCTCATTACAAACATTTGCAGCTACAGCTGTTGTCCTCTCATAGTGCTGTCTGCTCTGTTGCAGAGCTGTTCCTGATTATATTGAAAACAGCACAGCAGAGTTGAGTCTTGTCGCCTTACAAACACAACAAACACATTTGTAGTTTTCTACTCACAGAGCTGTTGCTCAGTTATACTGCCCTTCCCCCACACTGGCTACCTGTAAGATGGAAGCTGTAGCGTTGGGAGAGGACAGCTGCAGCTGCAAAAGTTTTTTGGAACAAAAAAAGTTCACTTCTGCTGTACTGTGTTAGCTCTGCTGAACTGTGTCAGTTTTAATCTCATTACAGAGTTGTATGTGATTATTGTCATGATGGTCTGTTGTACCTCTGAGACTTATGACAGGTTTTGGACCTGAGTCTCATTCCCTTGGTGGGACTCTTCACAATAAACCTACTTCCCTTTCCTTTGGTGCTGCTAATGTCAGGTTTGCTTCTAGCAGCATTCATTTCCTCTCCATGTGTTTCTGGTTGGTGACCACACCCATCACCTTAAAAAAAGTCACTTGTACCAGCAGAGGGCGCCTTTTTTAGAGAATCCACACTCTCTTACAAGCCATGGATAAGGAAGGTTGCTATTGCATGTGCCCTTGCCATTATGTAGTCTAGCTGGTGTAGGCAACAGACCCGGTGCTCAAATGCAACAGTGAAGTTGGTGTCAAATCCTTTGATGTTTTATTCTGTGTGTTTCCCTTCCCTAAGTGTTAATTAGGGCAGTGGTGGGACTAGCGCTATCATCAACCAGCTCCCTAGTGAGGGATAAGTTCAGGGCTACCGAGGGACTAGGTATCCTGCTCGGCGACAGGGTATGAGGATCATAGGGAGATCAGGATGCAGCCTCAGGTGAGTGCAGGAGGTGTCCCATCCCCCGCTCCCTACTGTCAGGGCCCACCGTTGTTATTGTGTTGATCCTACTGACAGATTCCCTTTACATAATTCTGTATAAATGTAAATATATATGTATTATTCATGGCAGGTCTACTATATTATTGTTAGGAATATTGTGTGATGCTCTTACAACAATTTGTTCCCAGCAAATAGTTTGTCTGGTTTGGCATTTTATGACCTGGAAAATTGAAGTAGACAGCACAATGAAAAATAGAGTTGGATGTGCTTTTTGTAAATAGAATAATTGTTACATCAGCTGTGTCAACAATAGTGTACGTCTACTGGAAAACTCGAAGGAAAATCGTTCTTTACATTATCATTACCATCACATTGTTATTATTAAATAACCTTTTATTTATTTCTCATAAAAACGTCAAATGCTGCCTCACTAACCACTTCTCGTGACTTGATTCTCCAAATAATAACAAATAAAAATAGAGGGACTGTACAGTTTGACCAAGTGTTTTCAGATATTACTAATCCCATAAGTATGTCTCTTTTAGGCGGCCGTCAGACGCTTCAATATCTTGAACGATATTGTAAGCAATCACGTGCACGCGCGATCACATACAATATCGGTCACATCGCTGGTGAGATGTCACACAGACAGACTCACCAGCGATGTTGGCTAGCGAGATCGCTGGTAACTATGGTACACATCGGGTTACTAGGCGCTGTGCGGCGCTTAGTAACCCGACGTGTACCATAGTTACCATCTCCCAGCATAGGCTCTGCCGCTGGGAGATCGTTCATCGTGGTGTCGTACACCACGATGAAGCATATTGTTAAATCGTTCATCGCTAGATATGAGCTCCGGCTCACAAATCTGCAATGTCACGATCAAGCGATTTTACATTGTAAAATCGCTTGATCGCACGTAACGATGCACAAACGATATCGCTTAAGTGATCAAAAAGCAGATCGCTTAAACTATATCGTTTAAGATATTGCCGCGTGTGACGGCCCCCTTACTCATATGATTTTAGTGATATATGACTGTGGTAATTCAATCAGGTGCTAAAGATTTCTTATCATCTCAATAATGCCCTTGTATATGGCACAAAATCTGTGCTTAAATAGTCCATACCTGGAGCAAAACGTTTTCCAGCAATAAAACCCATCTTTTCTCAAACATTACGGAAAAAATGAACCATTTGTGTGTCGCAAGGTTCCATAAAGAACATAGATTTTATGGTAATAATAATAATAATTTTTATTTATATAGCGCCAACATATTCTGCAGCTCTTTACAATTCAGAGGGTATACGATACAATACAATACAATAATACAATACAACAGTACAAATGTAATACAATACAAACCATATGAGACAAAAAGTAAATAAATACATTACTGAGCCCATTAGGAGTGAGGTCCCTGCCCACAAGCTAACAATCTATGAGGAAGTAGGGGAGACACAAAAGGTAATAGTAACAAATGTCATCATATATGGTCCAGCTATCAATATAATAAACAGGGGATTCACATAATGCTGCATGAACCGTTCACCAGCCAGGATCTGTACAAGTACAGATAAAGTGCTATAAAATGCATGGGGGTGTAGAAAGATGATACAAGAGGTCAGATTTGGAGAAGGACAGGATGGGAATACTTACATAGATGAGGTGAGATGGTAGGCTGGTCTAAAGGGATGTGTTTTTAATGCTTGCTTAAAGCTATAGATATTTGGAATTAATTGAATTGTTCTTGGTAATCCGTTCCAGAGAATTGGAGCAGCTCGTGAGAAGTCCTGGTAGGTGAAATCCAAACGTAGAATAGCCACTTTATTAGAGAAAATACATACTGTAATGAAATGGACATGTGGCGGGAGAGGCCAACGGCATAATATAGGATGAGTCATCCACAGGAAGCAAGGCAGGAGGACAACAATTGCGGAGGTAAAGGAAGGGCCGAACAAGCTCAGAGCTGCCCATTGCACCATTTCTACATATGGGCGGATTTTGAAAGTTTTTTCTTTGGATATGCAGAAGGGGTTGGGGACTTGTATATAGGTTGCTAGTTTACTGTAAAATAGGCATTAAAGGTGGTAGGTTTAGTTTATATTACAAAAACCTGGTGACAGGTTCCCTTTAAGAGAGTTGTGCCTTTATTACAACTTGACAAGATGTGCATCTAAGCTATTAGTCTTTATTATGAGCCAAAATATCATATAATTAAATACACTTCCCTATAGGGTGCTGTCCAAATTTTCTCTTCCATGCCACATATACCGTATATTAGTCTGTGTTTGGCAAATGACTGAAAGTCTTAAAATTAAGCATAGCATTCACACCAACCTTATATACATACATGCAGAATGGTAAAGCGATAAGAGGATATTCATACCCCTAACAAAGGCAACACCCAAATTCTCGTCAGGGTAGGCGCATCTCAAGGGAGACCCTGCTGTTTAAAAGTACTGTGTATACTACAACTTTACTTATGATACCTACTATAGGCATTTTGACCAATTATTCCGACTACTTTGTTATATTTTGTCATACATACAGTATATTATGGCCTCCTCACCCGCGAATATTGTATGTTTGGCATTATATTATTTTCTGGTTTTTGTATGCTCACTGCACACTAATTTTGTTCATTAATGAAGTTTAACCCCTTAGTGACGCAGCCAATTTCCCCCTAAATGACCAGACCGTTTTTTGTAATTCTGACCAGTGTCCCTTTATGAGGTAATATCTCTGGAACACTTCATTGGATCCGAGCGATTCTGAGATTGTTTTTTCGTGACATATTGGGCTTCATGTTAGTGGTAAATTTAGGTCGATAATTTTTGCATTTATTTGTGAAAATATTAAAAAATTGGCAAAAATTTTGAAAATTTCACAATTTTCAAATTTTGAATTTTTATTCTGTTAAAGTGGAGCATTATGTGACACAAAATAGTTAATAAATAACATTTCCCACATGTCTACTTTACATCAGCGCAATTTTGGGCAAAAAAATTTTTGTGGTTAGGACGTTATAAGGGTTCAAAGTTCATCAGCAATTTCTAATTTTTCCAGCAAAATTTACAAAACCATTTTTTTAGTGACCACATCACATTTGAAGTCCCTTTGAGGGGCATAGATGACAGAAAACACCCAAAAGTGACACCATTCCGAAAACTGCACCCCTCAAGCTACTCAAAACTATATTCAAGAAGATTATTAACCCTTCAGTTGCTTTACAGGAACTAAAGCAAAGTGGAAACAAAAAATGGACATTTTATTTTTTCCAACAAAAATATTCTTTTAGCCTCAATTCTTTAATTTTCACATGGGCAACAGGATAAAATGCATCCTAAAATTTGTTGGGCAATTTCTCCTGAGTACACCGATACCTCATATGTGGTCATAAACCACTGTTTGGGCGCACGGCAGGGCTCAGAAGGGAGGGAGCGCAATTTGATTTTTGGAGCTAATTTTCCATTCAAAAAATCAAATGGCGCTCCTTCCCTTTCGAGTCCTGCCGTGCGCCCAAACAGTGGTTTATGACCACATATGAGGTATCGGTGTACTCAGGAGAAATTGCCCAACAAATTTTAGGATGCATTTTATCCTGTTGCTCATGTGAAAATGAAAAAATTGAGGACAAAAGAAAGTTTTTGTGAAAAAAAAAGTACTTTTTCATTTGTACGGATCAATTTGTCAAGCACCAGAGGGTTCAAAATGCTCACTATGCATCTAGATAAGTTCCTTGGGGGGCCTAGTTTCCAAAATGGGGTCACTTGTGGGGAAGCTCCAATGTTTAGGCACACAGGGGCTCTCCATACGCGACATGGTGTCCGCTAACAATTTGAATGGAAAATTAGCTCCAATTGTTAGCGGAGACCATGTTGCGTATGGAGAGCCCTTGTATGCCTAAACATTGGAGCTCCCTCACAAGTGACCCCATTTTGGAAACTAGACCACCCAAGGAACTTATCTAGATGGGTGATGAGCACTTTGAACCCCCAGGTGCTTCACAAATGAAACCATAAAAACGAAAATAGAAAATTTTTGTGGAAAAGAAAGTACCGTATATACTCGTGTATAAGCCGACCCGTGTATAAGCCGACCCCCCTACTTTTGCCCCCAAAACCTGGGAAAATCTATTGACTCGTGTATAAGCCGAGGGTGGACCCTAGCACAAGTATACAGCCCCCAGCAGTGTGGTATACACCAGTCCCAGAGGTAGATACAGCAGCCCCAGTGGTAGTATACACGCAGCCCCAGTAGTATATACAGCCCCAGTGGTAGTATATACAGCCCCAGTGGTAGTATACAGGGCCCCAGAGGTATATAGCAGCCCCAGTGGTAGTATACAGGGCCCCAGAGGTATATAGCAGCCCCAGCGGTAGTATACAGGGCCCCAGAGGTATATAGCAGCCCCAGTGGTAGTATACAGGGCCCCAGAGGTATATAGCAGCCCCAGTGGTAGTATACAGGGCCCCAGAGGTATATAGCAGCCCCAGCGGTAGTATACAGGGCCCCAGAGGTATATAGCAGCCCCAGTGGTAGTATACAGGGCCCCAGAGGTATATAGCAGCCCCAGCGGTAGTATACAGGGCCCCAGAGGTATATAGCAGCCCCAGTGGTAGTATACAGGGCCCCAGAGGTATATAGCAGCCCCAGCGGTAGTATACAGTGCCCCAGAGGTATATAGCAGCCCCAGTGGTAGTATACAGTGCCCCAGAGGTATATAGCAGCCCCAGTGGTAGTATACAGGGCCCCAGAGGTATATAGCAGCCCCAGTGGTAGTATACAGTGCCCCAGAGGTATATAGCAGCCCCAGCGGTAGTATACAGGCAGCCCCAGTAATGCAGGCCCCCTCCAGCGTCTCTCCGGTCACCTGTAAAGCAAGCTATACTTATCAGTGTCCCGCTCGCACCCGCCGCTGCCGACATCCGCGATCCTCCATCTTCATGCGACTCCTCTTCCTGTTTCCTGTGCGCGTCGCCGGGAATGACGTCATTGCCGGCGACGCGCACAGAAACAGGAAGAGGAGTCGCATGAAGATGGAGGATCGTGGATGTCGGCAGCGGCGGGTGCGAGCGGGACACTGATAAGTATAGCTTGCTTTACAGGTGACCGGAGAGACCCTGGGGGGGCCCTGCATTACTGGGGATGCGGGGGCTGCTGTATACCGATGTATACATCGGTATGTACCGATGTATACATCGGTATACAGCACTGACTCGCGTATAAGCCGAGGGGGGTACTTTTCAGCCCAATTTTTGGGCTGAAAAACTCGGCTTATACGCGAGTATATACGGTACATTTTCATTTTTACGGATCAATTTGTGAAGCACCTGGGGGTTCAAAGAGCTCACTATGCATCTAAATAAATTCCTTGGGGTGTCTAGTTTCCAAAATGGGGTCACTTGTGGGGGAGCTCCAATGTTTAGGCACACAGGGGCTCTCCATACGTGACATGGTGTCCGCTAACAATTTGAATGGAAAATTAGCTCCAATTGTTAGCGGAGACCATGTTGTGTATGGAGAGCCCCTGTGTGCATAAACATTGGAGCTCCCTCACAAGTGACCCCATTTTGGAAACTAGACCACCCAAGGAACTTATCTAGATGGGTGATGAGCTCTTTGAACCCCCAGGTGCTTCACAAATGAAACCATAAAAATGAAAATAGAAAATTTTTGTGGAAAAGAAAGTACATTTTCATTTTTACGGATCAATTTGTGAAGCACCTGGGGATTCAAAGAGCTCACTATGCATCGAAATAAATTCCTTGGGGTGTCTAGTTTCCAAAATGGGGTCACTTGTGGGGGAGCTCCAATGTTTAGACACACAGTGGCTCTCCATACGCGACATGGTGTCCGCTAACTATTGGAGCTAATTCTCCATTCAGATTGTTAGCGGACACCATGTCGCATATGGGGAGCCCCTGTGTGCCTAAACATTGGAGCTCCCCCACAAGTGACCCCATTTTAGAAACTAGACCCCCCAAGGAACTTATCTAGATGCATAGTGAGCACTTTCATACCCCAGGTGCTTCACAAATTAGTCCGTAAAAGGAAAAAAAAGAAGATTTTTGTGAAAAAAAGTACTTTTTCATTTTTATGGATCAATTTGTGAAGCACCTGGGGGTTCAAAGTGCTCTCTATGCATCTAAATAAATTCCTTGGGGTGTCTAGTTTCCAAAATGGGGTCACTTGTGGGGGAGCTCCAATGTTTAGGCACACAGGGGATCGCCATACACAACAAAGTATCAACTTACAATTCCAATTGTTAGTGGACACCATGTCACGTATGGAGAGCCCCCTATGTGTCTAAACATTGGGGCTCCCCCACAAGTGACCCCATTTTGTAAACTATACGCCCCACGGAGCTTATCTAGATGCATAGTGAGCACTTTGAACCCCCAGGTGCTTCACAAATTGATCCATAAAAATGAAAAAGTACTTTCTGTCCACAAAAATGTTCTTTTTTCATTTTTATGGATTCATTTGTGAAGCACCTGGGGGTTTTAAAGTACTCATTATGCATCTAGATATGTTCCTTGGGGGGTCTAGTTTCCAAAATGGGGTCACTTGTGGGGGAGCTCCAATGTTTAGGCACACAGAGGCTCTCCACATGCGACATGGTGTCCGCTAACAATTTGAATGGAAAATTAGCTCCAATAGTTAGCGGACACCATGTTGTGTATGGAGGGCTCCTGTGTGCCTAAACATTGGAGCTCCCGCACAAGTGACCCCATTTTGGAAACTAGACGCCTCAAGGATTATATCTAGGGGTATAGTGAGCATTTAGTATACTGAACATTTTCTTTTTTTCACATAATTTCTCACTTTTAGAGCATGTGCACAAGATTCGGAGACACCGTGTCCTGGGCGTCTCCTCTCCTGCATTTTTTTTAGTATTTCTTTATTAAATTTTAAAAAAAAAATGACGTGGGGCTTCGCCATACTTTTGGTCCAGCCAGGTACAGCAGGCAGCTACGGGCTGCCACCAACCCCTTCTGCCTAGTTTTACCTGGCTGGAAACCAAAGATATAGGGAAGACCTTTTTTTTTTTAATTATTTCATGAAATAATTTAAAAAAAAATGGCGTGGGCTTCGCCATATTTTTGGGCCAACCAGGTACAACTAGGCAGCTGGGGGCTGGAATCCACAGCGTAGGGAGGCCTAAGCTTTCTGGGCCCCCCCGCTGCGAATTGCAGTCCGCAGCCGCCCCAGAAAATGGCGCATTCATAGAAGCGCCATTTTCTGGCGCTGTATCCAGCTCTTCCAGCTGCCGTGTAGCGGTGGCAGACTGGGTAATAAGGGGTTAATGCCAGCTTTTTTTGCAGCTGGCACTAAGCCCGAGATTCTTAATGTCTGGCCAATATTAGACCGGGCCATTAAGAATCCCTAGTAAATTGTAAAGAAGACACAAGACAGAAAAAAATATTTTTATTAGAAAAAAAACACAGACACTATTTAGACCCCATCTTTATTATTCTTTGGCATCCGACGTAGTCCAGTAGGAAGGTCCGACGTAGTCCAGCAGGAAGGTCCGACGTAGTCCAGTGGGAGGTCCCTCGATGATTTCCAGTCTTTTACAGCATATGGGGGCGTCCCCCATATGCTATAAAAGCTGGCATTTCTTCCAGGAGAATGACAGGTCATGACCTCAGTAGGGTGATGTGAGGTCAGGATCCTTGGTTCACAAAGCGTCAATTGTGATCCCATCATGGGATCACAATTGACCCTTTGTGAACCAAGGATCCTGACCTGACATGACCTCACTGCGATCATTAGCTGTCTAATTGCAGGCAGAACAGTCTCTGCACAGACTGACAGCTCATGATTGCAGTGAGGTCATGTCAGGTCAGGATCCTTGGTTCACAAAGGGTTAATTGTGGTCCCATCATGGGATCACAATTGACCCTTTGTGAACCAAGGATCCTGACCTGCCATGACCTCACTGCGATCATTAGCTGTCAGTCTAATTGCAGGCAGAACAGTCTCTGCACAGACTGACAGCTCATGATTGCAGTGAGGTCATGTCAGGTCAGGATCCTTGGTTCACAAAGGGTTAATTGTGGTCCCATCATGGGATCACAATTGACCCTTTGTGAACCAAGGATCCTGACCTGCCATGACCTCACTGCGATCATTAGCTGTCAGTCTAATTGCAGGCAGAACAGTCTCTGCACAGACTGACAGCTCATGATTGCAGTGAGGTCATGGCAGGTCAGGATCCTTGGTTCACAAAGGGTTAATTGTGGTCCCATCATGGGATCACAATTGACCCTTTGTGAACCAAGGATCCTGACCTGCCATGACCTCACTGCGATCATTAGCTGTCAGTCTAATTGCAGGCAGAACAGTCTCTGCACAGACTGACAGCTCATGATTGCAGTGAGGTCATGGCAGGTCAGGATCCTTGGTTCACAAAGGGTTAATTGTGGTCCCATCATGGGATCACAATTGACCCTTTGTGAACCTAGGATCCTGACCTGCCATGACCTCACTGCGATCATTAGCTGTCAGTCTAATTGCAGGCAGAACAGTCTCTGCACAGACTGACAGCTCATGATTGCAGTGAGGTCATGGCAGGTCAGGATCCTTGGTTCACAAAGGGTTAATTGTGGTCCCATCATGGGATCACAATTGACCCTTTGTGAACCAAGGATCCTGACCTGCCATGACCTCACTGCGATCATTAGCTGTCAGTCTAATTGCAGGCAGAACAGTCTCTGCACAGACTGACAGCTCATGATTGCAGTGAGGTCATGGCAGGTCAGGATCCTTGGTTCACAAAGGGTTAATTGTGGTCCCATCATGGGATCACAATTGACCCTTTGTGAACCAAGGATCCTGACCTGCCATGACCTCACTGAGGTCATGAGCTGTCAGTTTCCCCTGGCAGACAGAGCAGTTTCTGCTCTGTCTGCGCATGCTCCTGACAGAACAGGAAGTCGGCGCAGGGGGCAGGATGAAAGAAGATCCCGGCCGGTAAGTATGCACCGGTGACCGGGGGGGTGACGCTGGTGACTGGGGGGGTGACAGTGGGGTGACAGGGGGGTGACCGAGGGAGCGATCATCTCCCTCCCATCTGACAGCTCAGATGGGAGGGAGATGATGGCGGCGGCGGGTGCAGAAGCGGCGGCTGAGGACCGGAGCTGGGGAGGGGGGGCACCTGAAGACCGGACCTGGAAGGGGGGGACTAAGGGTACCCGGAGGCA
Organism: Allobates femoralis; assembly: GCA_033576535.1. Taxonomy (NCBI): domain Eukaryota; kingdom Metazoa; phylum Chordata; class Amphibia; order Anura; family Aromobatidae; genus Allobates; species Allobates femoralis. The sequence continues at coordinate 271,682,330 of JARQOC010000004.1, read as the reverse complement.
GGGGGCTTATTCCTCTCTGATGTGACATGTGTGACATGTCACATCAGTGAGGAATCCACAGCATGGGGCTGCAGGCGGCCGGCAGCGCTGCTTGTGAAGCGCTGCGGCTGCATTTTAGGAGGAAAGGAGGGGGTGGGGGCCGGGTACCGGTACCGGGGGCTGTGTACCGGTACCAGAAGACAGGGAAAGACATTTCTCTGTCATGCCACAGGTTTGATCCTGTGGCATGACAGAGAAATCATTTATTTACCGGCGATTCACTGTATATTCATGTGATCACGGTTATACTCCGGTAAACGGTGTATAACCGTGATCACATGGCGGGTACCGGTAAAAAACGGCCCGATTCATAATCTGCAGGGTCTCAGCTACCCCCGGTAGCTGAAACCCCGGAGATTTTTGACCACTGGGGGGCGCTAGAGCACTTTCCCTGGCTGACGTCTACAGACGTCAGCCAGGCATAAGTACCCATTTTTTCCGACGTCTCTGGGCGTTAGGCCGTCGTTATGGGGTTAAGCCTTTATATAATATTGACCTTGCATTTTTTTCTGTCTTGTTTATTTTTTTGAGTTTTATTACCACTTAGTCTGTTTGATACTACTTGCACATGCATACATTGTCAATGATCACATCAACAATTTTATAAGTAAATCTAATTCTAAAGGTGCTGTTGACATGAATTTTTCACCAGATGTCAGTAATGATCCATGCCATCCACACAGATGAAGGAATCAATATTAGATGTTCATAAATTAGGTTATGTGTCGTAATGAGAAATGACACAAAGGAAAAGTATTCAACACATGAAGAAAGTGAGTTGCAAAAATCCTTTGAAAGTCACAACATCTACTGAAATCTATCAGTAATTTGAAAGTAATCCATTAATTTAGTGATTAATCATATTAGCTGTGAAATACTGAGAGAATATAGTCTGGTCGGAAGATCCCGAAAGCTGCTAGAATGGCCAAACCAATCACCTGATCTGAATCCAAGAGAAAATCCAATAGAAAATTTATGTAAGGAACTAAGGCTTAGAGTTCATTAAAGGAACCCACAGGACCTTCAGGATTTGAAGAATATTTCTGTGGAAGAATGGGCCAAAATCACACCTGAGCATTGCATGCAACTAATTTCTCCATACGGAAGGTATCTTGTATCTGTGATCACTAACAAATACTTTTATACAAAATATTAAATAAATTTCAGTAGGCGTGTTCAATAGTTTTTCCCTGTATCATTTCTAGATCTCTCATTACATTACTTTGGACATCTGTGGTTACATTTCTATGCCTGTGTACATTGAATGGCATTTTACCGACAGCTGGAGATAAATTCATGTCAATAGCATATATGGGACAGACACTGCCCTTCCAGCTAGCCAACTTCTTTCTCCATTTCCACAACTCCTATCACCCATGACATCACCCATCTCTGGTATCCGAGAGACACAACACTGTTCTCTCAGTGACCAGCCTTTCTTGCCTGAGAGCCTGCACAAGCAACATCATTGTTCTTCTCCTCGCAGGAGACAGCACATATGCAATAAGCTACTACATGCACCACCCCTTTAAATGAGAAGAACCTGGGCAGTGATGGCACCTGCGCATAAACTGGAGTATGGAATGCATATCACTGAAAGAGAAGGAACATGTCTTTCAGGCAACAGAGGATGTGAGCCATCAGAAAATAGAGAGGCAGGAGAGTTGGAAGTGTAGTGTCTGCCCCCTGCTCTTGCGATTAAAACTTAAAGGTAGATTTCTCTAGAATTTCTACATGAAATACTACAAGGAAGATATAGTGTTAATAAGCATTAAATAGTCTTTACACACGCCCTTAGTTGAGGGTCTAAAATCTGGACGACAGATTACCTTTAAAGGGATACTGTCAGGTCATTTTTCAATATGATACTAATATTACCCTTGAATAGTGCCTGGGCAGACCTTTTAAAATATGTAAAACCATTATTGTACTGTTTGTAGTTTCCATGTTATCAGCATTATCAGACCCTGCAGGGAGCTGCTGCATTAGTCCTATCCATTATAAGCAAACAGGAATAGTCCGGCTGCTGTATAAACTGTCATGTAATTATGCACTCCCTCTCAGCAGCTCTCTCCCTCTCTCCTACATTTGCTAACAGTGCATTGTTAAGTTTCACTTACAGGAGGTCTGTTATTTTGAGGACACGGGAGAGAGCTATTGCAAGTCTGCATTATCTAGACTCCATTTGTTTCTCTACGAAGGTATTCCAGCTGTGACAGTTTCTGTGTTGTATTTGACCTCTTGTAATGCTGCAAACACAGAGAGCAGAGAGGAGAATACAGCCCCACTCACACTGCTGATCTCCTGTGCAGTAATGCGTATATGTGACGTGCATATTCATGTTATGTGGAGTGGATAGCAGAGAACTAAGTGGATCATTCACTGTGAGTGACGGATGGAATGAATTTCTTTATTTGAACTTTACAGAAGATAGGAGGGAAATATAAATAAAAGAAATACATAAATGGAGAGATCTTAGAGAAATGAATTTGAAAATGATAGCAGTTACATATGGATTTTTGACCTGACAGTTTTCCTTTAATGGCAAACTTTCACTTGATTTTACTACTCTAAATAACAACCATTGTTATTTGTCTATAGTGGAAAAGTGTTATTAAATTTTACATGAATAAAGTAATAATAGAGCATGTGTTATATGTTAATTATCTCAATAGTCTTTTGTACAACGCAGTTATCTGAAATAATAATGCAGTCCAATCCATAATATTACCCTCTTTAGCTTGATTGACATTCCTCATAGCCTGTTATGTAATTACCAGCCAATATACTACAGGATTTTCTCTTTTTCAATAGTTTTATTACATATTAAAATGTCCTGTGTGGACTTGTGTCACAGTGTTCAGTGTAAACATACAATTTACATATAACCCTCCCCACACCCAAAGAAAACACAATATCTATTGTATTATGGGAGAAATGGTGATCCCATAAATGTTATCCACTCAATACTGGTGTCACACGTAATCCCTATTGGAATTGTCTGAATACAGAGTCTCCAGACTTTGAGCCAAATAGGTATTATTGGTCAGTCTTTCACACTTAGTCACTGTTGGTTCATATCACATTCGGAGTCCCCTAACTGTAAGTATATGAGGTCAGGTATCCAAGTGATCAATAAACATCTATTATCATTCATTTAACATCCCCTTTATACAATAGACGATGTATAAACATATATGACCACAGGTTGTGGTCTTTTTCGGCAAAAATGTTTGACTCATGTTTGAATCAGGTTCAACTTAAACGTTTCATGCTCCTCTGTGTTCTTTGCATCAAATCTTACTCCTGTTGGGAAGGGAAATAAGATTTGTGGAGTAAGCAATGTCAAAGGTCATTATGAAATAGTACACAGTAATATGGGGAAGGAAACGGTGTCCACCAGTCCGCGCTGCCAAGCTCCACTTATTCCAAGGAAAAACTCACGAGTAGATGTAGTGTATCCAAATCCTTTATTGCATCCTACGTGTTTCGGTGCCCTCCTGGCACCTTCCTCAGGAAGGTGCCAGGAGGGCACCGAAAAACGTAGGATACAATAAAGGATGCCCTCCTGGCACCTTCCTCAGGAAGGTGCCAGGAGGGCACCGAAACACGTAGGATGCAATAAAGGATTTGGATACACTACATCTACTCGTGAGTTTTTCCTTGGAATAAGTGGAGCTTGGCAGCGCGGACTGGTGGACACCGTTTCCTTCCCCATATTACTGTGTGATTCCACGTGCAAGTGGTCGGTGGGAGTCCAGCAGCAGCCATCCGGATAAAACACTACATGTCTACATACCAGTTGTGGGTCGCACAACTGAAATAGGTGAGTGGTTCCTCTATACCACCGCACTTTGAGTGTCTAAGTGATAAGGCACTATTGCGCCTCTTGTTCCCTCCCCCCCCCCTTGTCTTTATTATGAAATAGTAGAGAGTGAGTTGCACGCTCACACTACCCCTCCCCCCACTTACGTCCAGACCCCTTTCCGCCCCAGCTCCATGGTTTTTGATGGAGCTGGCCAAAACTCCAAAAGTTGCAAAATTTTTCAACATTGGAAAGTGTTTTATGCAAGATCTCTAGCGTTAATACTATGATGATGCAGGACCTAGAGCGCATGCTTTGTATTACTTAGAATTCTATATATTGGAAAAATGTGTTCATTTTTTAAAGCTTTATGTTGATTATGGTACTTTATTCTACAATTGAATATCACAGTGATCGTGGATTAAAGGTATAAAATGAAGCAACAAGTTGTTCTTAGGGTCCCAGGGAAGTAACTAGATTGCACACAATGGTAGCACACACTCAGCAATGATGTATGGTAGGAAAGTTTTTTCTGAGTGTACACAAAGATTGTCCTAGATCTTGAAAATAGCGAAAAAATAAAAACATTATACCAAAGACTAATTAATCCTTAACACTGTAAATGTGAAATATTCCCTAGTATTGCAGAGGTCAGCAGTTATTGTAGGGTTAATCTACATACATGCTTGGTTAACATTATCACTAAGAGTGTTACAGACAACCATCATCCACATTATTAAAATTGTAAGTGAAGTATGGGTCTTTCCAGCACATGGCACATTGCCCAGAATTCTGTAACAAAACATTTAACAATATTAAACGTGACAGAACTCGCCGACAGTTGCCATAGAAACCACAACCAGAAGATAGAGCAGCACAAAATATGCAATGTACGGAGACCGGAAATCATAAACTGCTAATTGAATCAAGCAAATCAGTATACTGCACACATATTTCCAATATTTGCTCATTTACGGGCTGAGTAAAAAGAATTATAGATTTAATTAGCTAATAAACAAATAAGAAAAAAAAAATAATAATAAAAACACTACAGACAAGAAAATGATTCAAATATTTCCAAGATAATTAAAGTGTTATTGCCCAAAAAAATCAAGTTATAGCGTAGAGGATAACTTATTGATGGCCGGGAGTCCAATTGCTGGGGCCCCCAGTGATCAAGAGATCGGGGCTTTTCCATATTATCCCAAATGAAGCAAAGGTACAGCTGCTTGGCTTCCACTCCATTCATTGTCCATGAGGCTGCCGAGTGCCAAACTCTGCTATTTCTGTCAGTCACATAGATAGTGAACGCTGCCAAGGTTAGGTATGTGCACCTCCACTCCATTCAGGATGAGGCTGCAGAGCCTTGATCTGGGGCTTCACAGTCCAAATCTTGGATCTCTTGGGATACAAGCAATAAAACCTCTACCAATCAATTTATCACCTATTCCATGAATAGGGATAATTTTATTATTTAGGAATAATCCTTTAATCTGTTCTTGAGACAGCATTGTGAAAAGGAACTTGTCAGGTGATTCATTATGCCCAAACCGCAGAAAGCATATTATTCTCTGAAGCATATATACTCTTCTCAGTGCTGCTGCAGGTGATTGACAGATCTCTCCCTCATGTAGACATAGAGAGAGACCTGTCAAGTCACTTGCAGCAAAACACTATGCTACAGAGAACAATATACCTGGTGCCAACTTGCAGAGCAGTGCTGGGAAGAGCTATTTGGGGGCAGCATTGGGTTATTCTGGTTTTTGAAAACGAAATATAATAGAGTGCTCCTGGCACTACTTACGCCTTTAAAGGTACCTTTACACGCCTCAACCGCGGTGTAGCAACTGCCAGGCAATCGGGATTTTTGTGATGGTTGCCTTGAAATTGCTACAAAGTTGCGGCATGTAATTTGGGAAAGTGATCGGGATTTTCGCAGTTGCTCCGGGTTGCTGTTTCAGAGCATTATTCTAAAATCAGAGGCAACCCAAATGGTGAATTGCCCTGGTATTGGCGTGTAAACGCGCGATAGGGATGGGATCTGCGTTGCCTAGTAATTTCCAAGGGGTGTGCCACAGCGTTCTGGATACAGCGCCCCGTCAGCGATGATTGGTGGGGGCTACTGTGTTTCCATTGGCTGTCCCTTCACAGGGCGCCATATTTAAAGAGCTGTCCATTCACACTACACAATTGGAATGGCGTCATGTATTAGCCAGCCTTCCTGCGCAGGCTGGCCAATCATGACGCTAACGCATTGTCTAATCAGCGTGTTTGGGGCGCGGAATACACAACTCTGTCACGCCTATGTACTTGTGGCGCTAAAGATGTACGCCCATATTCCCTTAGTGGTTGTGGCGTGTGAAGCGGCGACGGGATTCAACCGGATGTTTCCTGCAGGATCAGTTTCAACTTCCGGGAAACACGATACCTTGGGTTGACTACGCAATTGCGGCGTGTACATGCGGCATCGGCGATCGTTAGCAACCGTTAAAAACGTGCACGCGCACGTATGGTTGCTACCGATCGCCAGTGGTAGTTGCGGCGTGTAAAGGTACCTTAACAGAGAAAACTTCTTGGATCTGATGGGAGTTCCTACTTCACACTCCGGACTTCGGGTGCCAGCATCTTTACAGCAGTAATAACCATCCAAGGAAGAAGCACTTTGATTCCTCAAAAAATGTCCAACTTTATTTTCAAACAGATAAAAACAGCATCAAGGAGAGGTGTGGTGTCTGGGATGGCAGACTGTTTCGGCGGGACCGGATGAAGCACCAGGTGGCGTGAAACAGTCTGCCATCCCAGCCCCCGCACCCCTCCTTGATGCTGTTTTTGTCTGTTTGAAAATAAAGTTGAACATTGTTTAAGAAATCCGAGTGCTGCAATACTTACCTTATTCTCGTCTTTAAACAATGACCCGGGCGAGATCTTGTCCAGCCAGGCTTTGATTTATGCTATCCACAATTTAGCATGACAGCATGAAGTTTCCTTTAAGGCCAGATACACTGCAAAGCCGGATGTCAGTTAAAGTGCCGGTGTGTTCTCTGTGAGGCTACTCACAATGCCCACGGTGGGTCCGGTGGGGAATAAAGTAATTTTTTTCCCAGGTGCCGCACTGTAGTTCTTAGGTCAGGCACCTTTCTAACACTATATATCTGCAGTGCAATAACATTACAAGATATGAATGGTTTCCTTTAATATCGTACAAACACCAATAAAAGTCATATAACTGTTAACAGTCCTATTTTCATTGGATACCTAATATAAACACATAGATAATAAGAAATGCCAGACAAATAAATAGCATCAAACTATTTATCTTTATTTATTAAATATTAAAAACACAAAGAATACAGCAGTGGAAAAAAACAGGGTCAAATACAATAGCGATAAAAAAAAGCAGATAAAAAATGCTACCTGGAGGATATCAAATTATAAAATATATCAAATATGCAATAATAGTTTATACCTTGCTGATAAATAATCCACTTATAACGTTGAGCCCTGCAATAAGCTACCTTAGGCTGCCTTCACACTTGCGTATGTGTCTGCATGCTTATGGCATGCAGACGCATAGGCAGTGCAAACGCAGCCATATTAATGTGAATGCAGCGGAGAATCTCCGCAAGAGTTCACATTACTATGCACCGAGGCCAGCCAATCAGCTGTCTCGGGGGCGGCCGGCAGGAGGAGATCAGCGGTGGAGATCTCCTCCCAGCCACAGCTGATCTCCCGCCTTTGTCATCGCGGGAGATTTGAAGTAACAGCTGATCTGACAGCTGTTTAAATCTCCCGCGCCGACATTGAATAGGGTGATATCGGTGCAGGAGATAAGAAACAGCTGATCACTGCTTCAAATCTCCCGCGCCGACATCACCTATTCGGTGTCGGCGCGGGAGATTTAAACAGCCGTCAGATCAGCTGTGTCTTCAAATCTCCCGCGCCAACACCGGCGGGAGATCAGTGGTGGCTCTAGCTGATCTCCCGGTGGCTGCCGGGAGAGATTTCAATGAGATCCGCAGCGTTCTCCTGCGCTGTCATGTGGAGGACACTACGGATCCATTGACTTCAATGCATTGTTTGTGCGCTTGCAGATAAAACAAGCGTTCGCGAACGCACAAAAAATGCAACATTATGCGTTAGGAGTACGGTCGGAGGGTGCACAAATTATGCGCATCCGAACACTAATGCGGCCAAACGCAGCCATACGCAGGCACATGCGTTCCCATGTTAAACATAGGAACGCATGTGCGCAAGTGTGTTGCTGCTTTCGGTGCGCTGCGTTCAAAATGCAAATGTGAAGGCACCCTTACTGCAAGGTAAGACTGGTAGTGTTTGAAAGAAATATATCAAAAGATTAAAAACAGATGTAGATCAGCAAATATCATTATCACATTTGTTCAACAGGCACATGTACCAATTCTAGCATTTTAGCAGGCACTTAAGGCACTTTCAGCACAATATGTTTCATCAGGGAGACCTTTGACAAGTGTCATTCTAAAGCAAATGTTTGCTACAGTCAGCTCAATGCATTGGTATTGCAAGAATTATAGTTTATTTTATAGTCAAAACTTACAACAGTGAAATCAGTTGTATGTTACAAATTATTGCGTCTCTTCACCATCACAACTTTAGAAAATTTTAAAAAGAAACTGTCACAATATTTTTGCTACCTTATCGGAGAGCAGCATCATGTTAAGGCAAATACTAGTGATGAGCAAGTGTAATCGTTACTATTTGCTACTCGCACGGACAGTACGGTATCCGCGCTACTCATTACTCGGCGAGTATAGCTGGTGCTCGTGAGTGATGTGTCCATCGTTATCGATCTGACACATATTGCCAGCTCCCTTCAGTGCAGAATGTGAGCTGGCACCTCAGAAAGAGCAGATTGAATGTTAGGATCTCTCTGGGGGGCATACCAAGGTGTTTTAGACATTGAAATTCTAAAAAAAAAAAACCCCACCCTCCCACCCTGTCCTGGAAAGGCTCATTTTATAGCCGATGTGTGTGGACGGAGCCTATCACTAATTGACTAACATTAGACTCGCTATTTGGACGAATATGCAAGCATCAAAACTACTTGTTAGGAGTATAGCGAGTGTGAATATTTCACTACTCACTCATCACTAGCAAATTTCCTGATTCCAGCGATGTATCACTTACTGCGTGCTGAAGTTCTGATTAAAATTGTTTTAACTTATGCAGATCTTCAGTACTCTGAATGCTGAGCTCTGTATACCCCGCCCACACCACTGATTGGCATCATTCTATGTACATTGTGCATAGGCATATAACCGCCAATCAGTGGTGGGGGTGGTGTTATACAGAGCTCAGAGGACTACATGCCAGCAGCTTTACTAGTCCTCTAGTGTTGATCTACAAATAGTCTACAAATCTCTTAACAGTAATTTTATGAAAACTGCAGCAAGCAGCCTAGTAAGTGACACATTGCTGGAATCAGAGTCCTGCTCTGACATTATTCTGATCTCAGAGCAATGTACTTCATATTGATGGGAAAGATATTGCAAAAGATAACTGTTTATTTTTCAGTCATTTTTCCAGCATATATATCTTAGTCAAATGCATTGTGTAACGTTAGAATAGTTTACATGAAAAACACGAACAATTCATCCTTAAATGCCATCTTTTATTTTCTGTCGTCTGCTTTGAAAAAGTGAAGAAGATGAAATGTTTACACGGAATTGCTTTTCATTTGCTTCACCTTCAATAGCTGAGTGTTCGGAGATTCTATTTACCTGGCAGCAAACGTTAATTGCCAGGTGCTATAAAATAAGCATGTATTCATTCTCCAAGGTTTAATAACTTTTCTGCATATGTATTTACATTATTTGGTGAACTTCTGGAAGCTTTTTGCTCAGTGACACATTCAGGCTTCAGAATGTATAGTAACTTTACAGTAAATCTGAGTACGGACTAAACTATTCATTCTCATGAATTGAGTAAAGTAGACCTGTCACCCCCCCATGGATGTGAATCTAAGTGTAGCACTGAATGCAGCATGTCTGCTGCATTCAGGTAAGGGGTCCCCTATGGCTCTGTGGGATGGCTACCCCGATATATCTAATATATAAAGCTCAATTAAAGGTTATTCTATAGCGAGCGCAGGGGCACAGATAAGGCAGGTAGTTATGGATCAAGAATCCTCTTTATTCACCACGTTTTCACCAGTGGAAACATGTTGTGGTGAATAAAGAGGATTCTTGATCCATAACTACCTGCCTTATCTGTGCCCCTGCGCTCGCTATAGAATAACTTTTAAATTGAACTGTTGGATCTCACCTTTGTGTGAGTTATCCAGAAGCTGCGGGGCACATTGCTGAAAATCCTTCACTACCTGTGGAGCACAGGACCTGTGGGAACGTCGACACCTGTGATTGGTGATAATCGTTTACGTGACCGCAGACACCACGTGACTGATAGGCGGCTGGAACCTGGACGGCTCCTCTGGCCGAGGTGGCCTTGAGAATATACTGGGGTTGTGCGGAGGCGGCACAACCCGAAAAGATGAGAGCCCCCCTGTCACAACCTTCCCTTCCCCTTCAAAGTGCATGTGGGTTCTCCCTATGGGAGCGCTTTTCTCTCTCTTTTTGTATAATATATAAAGCTGAATGTGGGTGTGTATATCCAGGATTGGCATCTACACCGTCGCAACTACAGCCACAAAATATTGCACAGTCACACGTCTGGACCCCGAGAGCGTCATAGGCTATGTTGTGAGGTGAAATTTTAACCCTGCGCGTTCCAGTTCACCAAACAATTTTGCCCCTAACTACATAATGGGGAAAAAGTGAATTGAAAAGTGTTGGAGGAAAATCGACAGCTGGCAGCTATAGCCGCAAAATTTTGCACAGTCACACGTCTGGACCCAGGAGCGTCATAGGCTATGTTGTGAGGCGAAATTTTAACCCCGCGCATTCCAATTCACCAAACAATTTTGCCCCTATCTAAATAATGGGGAAAAAGTGACAATTACCAGTTGACAGTTGTGAATGAGAGGGGCTTAATGACAGCGCCAAAGACTAACAGCACATACCAGCATATAGTCACTAAGTTGGGGCCCCAACATGAGATATTCACCACGCACAGGGACATGTATACACACCACACGCACACAAAGAGTAACAGCAAGTGTATAGTCGCTAAGGTGCAGCCCCAACATTGGATACTCACCACGCACCCGAACAAACACACACACACCACAGAGAGACACACACAACACAGAGACACACCCCCACACCCCCACGGGGACACACACACACCCTATAGCGACACATGCGCTCACCCCACAGGGACACACACACCACAAAGAGATACACACAACACAGACACACACACCACACAGACCCCCCCACAGGGACACACACACATAGCCACCTTATAGGGACACATGCACTCACCCCTCAGGGACACACACACCACAAAGAGAGACACACACTACACAGACCCCCCCACAGGGACACACACACACATACACACCCTATAGGGACACATGCACTCACACCACAGGGACACACAGACACACACACACACCACACACAGACCCCCCCACAGGGACACACACACATAGCCACCCTATAAGGACACATGCACTCACCCCACAGGGACGCACACACACCACAAAGAGACACACACACCACACAGACCCCCCCATGGGGACACACACATACACACCCTATAGGGACACATGCACTCACCCCACAGGGACACACACACCACAAAGAGACACACACAACACAGATACACACACACCACACAGACTCCCCCCCCCACAGGGACACACACACATACACACCCTATAGGGACACATGCACTCACCCCACAGAAACACTAACATACACACACCCCAGGGACACACACACCACACAGACACATATGTGCACAAATCACCTCACACAACTCGCCTCATACGTGTGCTATCTTTAATTTCCAAACATAAACATCTGATTAAAAACAGCCAATGTGCAACACATGTGCCATATAGGGAATTAAGGCAGATGTCAGTCACATGAGCTGTCTATTATGTGTATGTGTGAGGTAACATATACTGCCCGGCCAGGGGTAGGGTTTACTGTTGGCTGGAGATTTATTAGGCTGCCTATAGCAACCAATCACAGCTCAGCTTCTATTTTCTTACAGGTCATTAATATGACATATTGAAATTCTATTTTGTTATAGCTAACATCAGTTATTTATTAACCCGGGCGTAGCCGGGTACTACAGCTAGTAGGCTTATAAAAACTTACAGTAATTTTCTATGGAGTCGGCCCTTGTGCTGCAGCCTGCGCCTCTGTACCGACCATGTCCTCGTGCCAGTCGTGAAATCCTCTATGGTATGTGTGGCACCCTGGCACCTGTTGGGCACCACAGAAATCCTTAGGTACAAATGGAGTAAGTAACAGCACAGCAAAAACCACAACACAAACAACACTTAGAACACCTGGTTTCACCCCGAGCCTCTAGGGGGAGCTACACTGGTGACTTCTAACCAGTTCCCCCTATAAATAGAGTCTTGGAGGGAGAAACTTCAGAGTGTGGTAGACGCTACAAGAGCTGCCTGCCTGTGTGAAACCTCCACCCTATGAGGAACACACAAGGCCCTGCTAGCCTGTTAGCGAGTGGAGATCCCTGCAATTGGGATAATAGGAAGAAGGAGATCACCTCTCAGGAATACAGAGTTAATCCAACTCTTTCCAAATCATCCGGTTACTGGAACCAAAGCTGTGAGAGCTGCCCAGCCACCACAGAGAACCAGCACCATCAACAGGAGGTTTAGCCACCTGTTCCACCTGATGCACCCATCCACGAGAGCCCAGGGAAGAGTACTGATCCTGCTCAGACCCTTTTACAGTGCCCTCAGTGCTGCTAACCAGGTGAAGCAAGTTCCATTGAACACCCTGCCCGGTCCGGCTGGATTCCATATCACCCGACCTTAGCACCAGAAGTAGAGAAAGGAAGCCTAACACTGCTTGCTGTGAAACTCCATAAGTGCCAACTTCACTATCCCGGTCCGAGTGTACCTGACTATCATCCAGTAAAGGTACCTAAAAGAGACTGTGCGTGGTTGTGCATTATTCCTGGATTCAGCGAAGCGTCCCTCAGCTGCCTCACAACATCTTGCGCAGCTCCCGGCTCCGGGGATTCCCGCTCATCCTGTGGGGAGCGTTCCATCTCGCTGTGTACCATCCCCCGGAGACCCGAACAGCGCTGGTAAAGTTACCAGAACACCCGCAGGTGGCGTCACGAAGACAAATCACCCCACTGTTCCGCCATTCCCCTATTGATCTGGACCACCGGGCCTACACTACCGCAGGCGCGGTTCCGTGACTGGAGGAGAAACAATGCCCGCTACGTGTACCCCCGGCTACGGTGAGTCACAATTTGGCGTCACGAACAGGATACGAGCAGGCCCGTTATCACGGGTATTGTGTGCTATTTATTGACTGTAAATATCGAACTGTACATTTGCTCCGCCATTGCTGCGCGAAAAGGCGGGAAAAGAAGGGGCGTGACTGTGCAGAGGGCGCGAAGATTGGCCCTGCCCCACGCTCTGACGACTTCCCCTGTACGCAGCAGGAACCGGAAACTCCCGTGGTGCCTCACTCCTCACCGCGAGGCCGACACTTCCGTTTGCAACCGAGGGAAAGGCTACGCTTAACTAAGGGGGAGCGACCATGAGTAACCCGGCTCCCGATCACGCGGTACCCCCGCTAGACCAAGCGGTACCTCAAAACATTCCTTTTGATGGACAGCAACAAGTCGGCGGTATGCTACCACAACCCGCTCCGATTATGCCGATGTCTCTACCCTACGTTCCTAGTGCGACCTGGTTACCCAAGTACAGCGGTGTACACAGCACCTTGGAGAACGTCCAGAGGAAGATATGCCAAGCCCTGGACATGTACCCGATGACCGGTAAGCAAAGAGCTTCAGTTATTATGGGACAGTTAACCGGTGCAGCCGAACTGCAGAGCCGCAGCTGGCCTGTAGAAGTTCAGGAATCTGTGGAGCAGATATTCGCTAGATTAACCCGGGTCTTTGAGTGCCATACCGAAGCTGGATTAAGACTGTCATTCTATCGTTGTAACCAAGGGGCACAAGAAAGTGTCCTTGATTATTCACTGCGCTTGCAAGAAGCATACAGACTGTTAAAACAAGTCGATCCTGATAGTGCTCGAGATGAGAACAAAGCGTTAATTGGACAATTTATTGTGGGCCTTAAACTATCTGAGGATAGAAAGCAAGCAAGCTGGTGGTCCATACAAAATCCAGGCGCAGAGTTTGACACCTTGAGAGACTTAACAGTTTGGGGACAGCGACTCGCTGAAGTACCTGATCCCGCTTCACCGCAGCAGCAGCAGTACACTGACACCCCTTCCTTGCCGGCAGCAGCATCTCCAGTCCCTGCGATTCAGTCCAGCGCACAGACTGTAACACCTGACCGGTTTGATCAACTGTGTGCTGATGTCGAGCAGCTGATGAAGGACGTAGCCAAGCTACAAGCTGGGAGAAGACCCAAGACAGATGCAAGGCCATCGGACAAGATTCAACTCGCCGACAGCCCGGATGACGTCCCGTGGATGAGGAGAAAGACACAGCCGTCGCGAGGAAAACCTGCAGACCGCCGCAGTCCTGACAGACGCCGCAACAGTCAGCAGAACGACTTAGGAGGACGCAATCTGCAATCCCGTCCTTTAAACGAGCGACCCCTGGGCGAGAAGGGCCAACCCCAGGAGTAGACTGTCCAGGCCCTACGTCCAGCTGGGAACACAAGTATGTGGGAGACTGTCCATACTTACCAATCGTCATTGATGGCATCGCTATCTCCGCCTTGATAGACACTGGGTCCCAGGTGACATCCATCCCCAGTACCCTTTACAAGCAGTTCTGGCCAGATGTTAAGCTAGAACCCCCTAACCCTGAGATGAACCTTGAAGCCACTAATGGTATTCCGGTTACCATAGAGGGACTGTGGGAAGCTACAGTAAAGGTGGGGAGGGTGCAGTTGAAAAACCAGGGTATCTTAGTGGTCCAGGATAAGCCTAACCACAAGGATCCATATGTCATATTGGGTACCAATGTCATGATCAAATGTCTCGATGAAGTGTTGTTTTTACTCCAACAGAGTGCTGAAGCCGGTAAACCCAGAGAAAAGAGGGCTATCCAAAAGCAGATCAGAGCTCTGGTGTATCAACAACAGGTAACCTTGTCAAATGGTGAGATTGGTAGAGTAAGAGTCACAGATCCCATTCCAATTGTGGTACCACCCAGAAGTGAAATGATGATCTGGTGTCGAGCAGCCATAGGCCTCAGAGGGCAGGACTACCAAGCTGTAGTAGAACCTGTAATGTCCGACGGTAGTCCTACGCTCTTGACAGCCAGAGGGTTAGTCGATGTAAGAAAGGGGAGAGTCCCCGTACGCATATTGAATTATGGTGATGACGAAGTCAGATTACCTAGATATGCAACTGTAGCAAAATTGTACCAAGTAAAAGATGATGCTGTGATTGATGTAAAATCCTCAAACCAAACAGTCACTGATGAACCCCCTCACTCCAAAGATCAGTTAGAGAAATGGTGTCAGGCGCTCAGTGTAGGAACTGACAATACACCCTCTCACCAGAAAAATGGAGTATACCGGGTAGTTCAGGAGTATGAACAAGTGTTCAGCAAACACCCACTTGACTTTGGGAGGATTAAAGGGGTACAACATCATATCCCCACAAACAACCATGCACCTATCAAAGAAAGGTACAGGCCTATACCACCTACTCACTACCAGAAAGCAAAAGAGATGCTTCAGGACATGAAGAATGCAGGAGTCATTAGGGATAGCTGTAGTCCCTGGGCCGCACCACTAGTCCTGGTTAAAAAGAAAGATGGTAGTATGAGGATGTCCGTAGACTATAGGCAAATCAACAAAGTCACACACAAGGATGCATACCCGTTACCCCGCATAGAAGAGTCACTAGCTGCACTCAAATCTGCCAACTACTTCTCCACATTAGATCTTACTAGTGGGTACTGGCAGGTTGCCGTTGCAGAGGAGGATCGTGAGAAGACAGCCTTCACGACTCCCATGGGATTGTGCGAGTTCAACAGTATGCCCTTCGGTTTGTGCAATGCCCCAGGCACATTTCAGAGACTTATGGAGTGTTGTTTGGGCCACAAGAACTTTGAGACTGTCTTGTTATACCTTGATGATGTCATTGTCTACTCTCAGACCTATGAAGATCACCTCCAACACCTGAGTGAAGTGTTCGAGTCACTGTCCAAGTACGGGATGAAACTGAAACCGTCCAAGTGCCACCTGCTGAAACCCAAGGTCCAATACCTAGGACATGTGGTCAGCGCCGAAGGCGTAGCACCGGATCCGGATAAGGTCACCGTCATCAAGGACTGGCCAGCACCCATCAACCACAAAGAGGTACGTCAATTTCTAGGACTGGTCGGGTACTACCGACGATTCATCAAAAGCTATACCAAGATAGCTGCCCCCATGCAAGATCTCTTAGTAGGTCAATCCAAAAACGGCAAGATCAGGGGACCCCCGTTCCACTGGGGCCCAGAGCAGGACAAGTCCTTCCAAACGTTAAAAGATGCTTTAACTGGAGAAGAAATCCTGGCATACCCTGACTACAATCTACCGTTTTTATTGTACACCGATGCAAGCAATGAAGGTTTAGGAGCAGTCCTATCTCAACGTCAGCAGGCCAAGGAGAAGGTGATAGCCTACGCCAGCAGAAAGCTCCGTCCCACCGAAAGGAACCCGGAGAATTACAGCTCCTTCAAGCTGGAGTTCCTGGCCCTGGTCTGGGCGATCACAGAGCGTTTCAAGCATTACCTGGCATCCGCCCCGTTCACAGCTTTCACAGACAACAATCCTCTAACACACTTAGAGACTGCAAAGCTGGGAGCCCTAGAACAGCGTTGGGTAGCAAGACTCGCTAACTACGACTTCACTGTAAAGTACCGGGCAGGTCACAAGAACGGCAATGCTGATGCCCTGTCCCGAATGCCCCACCATCCTGAAGAGGGAGAAGACATAGATGACCTAGAAGAGATTGAACTACCTGCTTTCCACCGTTCCGGTACAGCAACATGTCATCAGAGAAACCAAACACGTGTAGAGAGGACCGTGAACCCGTTACCTCACCATGACTGGAAGGAGGCTCAGGCCAACGACCCAGATGTCAGCCTGGTAAGGGATCTCATCACTCAAGAACACGCCAATATGGACTCTGATGCCTCACCAAATGCTAAACGCCTGTGGAAGGAGAAAGGAAGGTTGCTCGTCTACCAAGGTAAACTATGCAGAAGATACCTCAACCCACGAACCCATGAACTCATCTGGCAGATTGTAGTTCCCAAGACCGAAGTCCAAATGATCCTTGAAGCATACCATGATGATGCAGGACACTTTGGATGGAAGAAGCTGGAGAGACTCCTGAAGGATCGGTTCTACTGGGTCGGTATGAGAGGTTCCATTGACAAATGGTGTAAAAACTGTGGACCATGTCACCTTCGAAGAAAAGACCATCTAACTCAGAAAGCTCCGTTGCAACCAATTGTTACCACCAAACCTCTTGAAATAGTTGCTCTCGACCATGTGAAGCTTACCCCAAGTCGAACCGGGTACACCTACGCTCTCACCATCGTCGATCACTACTCAAGATTCCTGGTAGTCGTTCCAGTTAAGGATTTAACTGCCGAGGTAGCAGCCAAAGCGTTCCAGAGTTACTTCTGTCGCCCCCATGGGTATCCAGACCAAGTCTTAACTGATCAAGGACCAGCCTTCGAATCAGCTCTGTTCCAAGAATTCTTAGGGCTGTATGGGTGTAAGAAAATCCGCACAACACCTTATCATCCTCAGACGAACGGTTTATGTGAGAAGATGAACCACATAGTCATTGACATGCTCAAGACCTTACCAGTTGAAGAGAGAAATCAATGGCCAGAGAAACTTCCAGATCTCGTGGACATCTACAACCACATACCTGTCAGTTCGACAAATTACACACCTGCTTACTTGATGAGAGCAAGACCAGGTAAACTGCCTACTGATTTGCAGATGGGAACCGTTGAACCCACAGGAGACTCTTCTGACGAAGACTGGGTCAGCCAACGCCAAGAAAAGTACAAGAAAGTACAAGAAAGTGTTGAAAGAAACCTAGAAATCAGTAGGACCAAACAAGAAAAAGACTTTAACAAGCACTCCTCAGCTGAACCACTAGCCATAGGTGATGTAGTGCTGAAAAGAAAGCGAAAAAACCAACAAATTGGATAACAGTTGGGAATCCATACCCTACACCGTTATGCCGTCACACTATGATAACTCAAAAACTTGTGTTATTAGCAAAGATAATGGGAATACTATTGCGACTGTTTCAAGGGATCATTTGAAGAAATGTCCGCCACAGTTAATCCCACAAGCAACCAGTTACCCTACTGTAACTAAAGATGAAGAAACAAAAGAAAATCTAGTCCTTACAGAAATTGGATACTTACCAGCTGATTGGCCACAAATAGGTGATGCATTCCTCATACCAGTTATGCACTTCTACCAGCTTACAGAAGATCAGCCAAATCCAATTCCACAAGTCCAACAAGAAGAAGTCCAAGTGCAAGAATTGCAGCCTGTTATCATGGAACCTGAGATTCCTGTAATCGGTCAGCCTGCTAGTCCCACAGTAAGAGAAGCCATTCCTAATCAACTACCTACAGAGGTCAGTCCAGTTGATAGACTCCGCACTTACTATGGTCTTACACAAAGCAGACATAGAGAAGTACCAACCACTTCGTACACTACACAAACAGCTTTGGAAACACCCACACTACGCAGATCCACCCGTAGTACATTAGGTCAACCCCCACACAAACTTGGAGAATGGGTTTAAAATGTAGTGGAAAATGTAACCTGTAAGTGTTGTAAATAATTAACCAGTTTTCAAAAACCTGTAAAAAGTAGTGTACAGAAGGGTGGAGGAACTGGGCTATGTCCCAAGTATACTAAGTTGGGGACAGAAAGCGCCTGGTAAGGTATAGAAGGTTAGTACCGGCCTCCCAAGCAGAGACACCCATAGGGAATGTATAAAGTTACCATGTATCCCTGGACTTTACCTTTTTCCCTTTTCATAAACTTTGAACAATTGTCACAGGACTTGTGTGACCACTAACTTTACCTTTTTCCAGCCTGCGGCAGATGGACTAGTGCCGTACGGACTGCTTTTCACATTTTTCACTCCTTTTCAGTGATTTTTGTGTTTTCTTTAAGACTATGTAAATTGAATGTTATAAAATGCTTAGTGTTAAGTTGTAAAAATAACCTTTTGCTCAGCCGGGAGAACTGAGGTTAACTAAGGGGGAATGTGGCACCCTGGCACCTGTTGGGCACCACAGAAATCCTTAGGTACAAATGGAGTAAGTAACAGCACAGCAAAAACCACAACACAAACAACACTTAGAACACCTGGTTTCACCCCGAGCCTCTAGGGGAGCTACACTGGTGACTTCTAACCAGTTCCCCCTATAAATAGAGTCTTGGAGGGAGAAACTTCAGAGTGTGGTAGACGCTACAAGAGCTGCCTGCCTGTGTGAAACCTCCACCCTATGAGGAACACACAAGGCCCTGCTAGCCTGTTAGCGAGTGGAGATCCCTGCAATTGGGATAATAGGAAGAAGGAGATCACCTCTCAGGAATACAGAGTTAATCCAACTCTTTCCAAATCATCCGGTTACTGGAACCGAAGCTGTGAGAGCTGCCCAGCCACCACAGAGAACCAGCACCATCAACAGGAGGTTTAGCCACCTGTTCCACCTGATGCACCCATCCACGAGAGCCCAGGGAAGAGTACTGATCCTGCTCAGACCCTTTTACAGTGCCCTCAGTGCTGCTAACCAGGTGAAGCAAGTTCCATTGAACACCCTGCCCGGTCCGGCTGGATTCCACATCCACCCGACCTTAGCACCAGAAGTAGAGAAAGGAAGCCTAACACTGCTTGCTGTGAAACTCCATAAGTGCCAACTTCACTATCCCGGTCCGAGTGTACCTGACTATCATCCAGTAAAGGTACCTAAAAGAGACTGTGCGTGGTTGTGCATTATTCCTGGATTCAGCGCAGCGTCCCTCAGCTGCCTCACAACATCTTGCGCAGCTCCCGGCTCCGGGGATTCCCGCTCATCCTGTGGGGAGCGTTCCATCTCGCTGTGTACCATCCCCCGGAGACCCGAACAGCGCTGGTAAAGTTACCAGAACACCCGCAGGTGGCGTCACGAAGACAAATCACCCCACTGTTCCGCCATTCCCCTATTGATCTGGACCACCGTGCCTACACTACCGCAGGCGCGGTTCCGTGACTGGAGGAGAAACAACGCCCGCTACGTGTACCCCCGGCTACGGTGAGTCATATGCTATGGAGAAGGGTGGGGAAAGTCTCTGACATCAGAGCAGGAGGCGAGGCAGCCACCCGGGACGGTGATAACCAATACCTCGCTCTCCTTACATCACCAGAACAGGGACGCGCAGAGCGAGGATTTCATGACTGGCACGAGGACATGGGCGTAGAAAGGAGCAAGAACAAGGGCCGCCTCCATGGAAAATCACTGTAAATTTTTATAAGCCTATATATCGGGGTAGCAGCCCCACAGAGCCATGGGGACCCCTTGCCTGAATGCAGCAGACATGTTGCATTCAGTGCTGCACTTAGATCAGGGGTCTCAAACTCCAGGCCTCGAGGGCCGCACACAGTCCAGGTTTTCAGGATTCCCTTAGAATTTGACAGTTGGTCATTTGATTACCAACTGTCAAATGCTATGGAAATCCTGAAAACCTGCACTGTGTGCGGCCCTCGAGGCCTGGAGTTTGAGACCCCTGACTTAGATTCTAATCCATGGGTAGGGTGACAGGTCCTCTTTAAAGAGGACCTTTCACCCAATTTTTCTTGTTGAACTGGACACAATATGTAATATTGGCTGCAGAATGGAATAAAATCTATATTTTTTTGTTTTGTTTTTCCATTTCACCTCTTTGCTAGAAATATTACCAATCAAAGAATTTGACCCCTAATGAGTTAGATTGTGTTAATTCCAAATGTGTGTTATCAGAGTTGTCATTGGAGGAGTTTATTTTTTCTCCCTGTATGATCCTGACCAATAAGGCAACATCATTCAAGGGAAAGAAGAAAACATCCTCACCATTGACCATTAGGAGCAGACGTCTTAGTGTGTGAGAAGTATAATGTCAGACAACCCTGATCTCCTGGTCCTGCATAGATCAATGATGGGGAGGAGCAGTACAGGTGAATTTAACTATATCACATTACAAACCCTTCTGTCAGCTCTCCTCCTTTCATAGCACTGTCACCTCTGCTGTACTGCCCCTCCCCCCCACACTGCTTGCCTGTAGATGTGTCAGTATCACACTTATGTTTGTTGTTTTCAGGCAAATTGAACTGATTCTGCAGAGAGATCAGGGCTGTCATTACCTCTCACCGAAGTTAACTGCCTATTCTGGATTACTCTTATGTGATATAATGATACCATGTTCTGATCTCACTCAAAGCAATTGACCTACATATTAAACAGAGGATGCGCATTCAGAGATGCAACTGTATGCCGTAGCCTGTACAAAAGCTGTAGCTACTCAGGTCAGTCTTTGCTGCAGACTCTCCACAGTGGAGTAGGAAGGACCTGGATCATTCGTCTTCCTCTATCTGTTCCGCTCTCTATTCACCTCTAAGCATTATAATAGAAGGTGCACATGTGCAGGATTACTTTCTGAAAAGCAGCAGTAGTTCACTGGCTGGATGGAAACCCTAGCTCCACTATATTAGTGTATAGCACTGAAAATTGGATATAAGTTGAGAAATCCGAACGCTCTGTGATGAAATGGAGGACTAAATAATATATATGTGAATCCTAGATGGTTTTTATTTGATGCGTTTCGAAGTGCTTTCCTCACTTCTTCCTCAGGAAACCAACCAAGACTCACATGATTCCTATATATATTTAATTTCCTCTAGTATATATCACTGGCATAGACAACAAACACCTTCATTCCAGTTGGGGAACCTACAATCAATACCAACAGCTATCTACTTTTAAAATAAATCATTAAAGGCGGCGTCACTCGTGTCAACCAAGGCTGCGATGTCGGAAGCGATGCGCAGGTGCGCGCTCGCTTCCGACATCGCAGCCTTGGTGTCACACGGCAACATGTAGCCGGTGACGCCGCAGCAATGTGGGTGGAGCCATCGCTCTCTGGGCTGGGATCAACCCAGCGAGCGATCCGCAGCAATGCTGAGGTATAGGCTGGATCGCCGCCAACATCGCTATTGCGGTGTCTGACAGCGCAATCCAGCCTAATCGCCGGTTGCAGATTGACAGATTTACGTTCATCCTCGTAAACCTGTCAACCTGCGACCAGCGATAAATCGTAGTCGCGTCGCTCTATCACACAGAACGACGCACTTGTGATATCGCTAGTGACATCGCTGATGTGTCACTTATCGCCGATGTCGCTAGCGATATTGACACTTGTGACACCTCCTTTACTGTTGTTGGAGAATTCCCATGTCACACAAGAACACACTGCTGCTTTGTGGAGAATTGGTTTTCAGCTGAGCATGGGCAGAAAACAGACAGAGGGAAGTGGCATCAGTTGTCTTGTCAATTGCAGACTAAGCTCTGTACACTTGAGCTTGTGTCCCGGTACACACTAGAGTTTACAGAGGTGGCCCAGTGTTTAAGCGGTCCATAGGGATTTCCCTATCACGGCAGATTTTTGGCTGCATGCAACAGATTAGGCCACAGAAATCCATTAAAAAAGTTGCAATGGTCAAGCAAACCTGCAAGTTCACAAAGTTCTTCACATCTAAACAATTTACATGGCACAAGCTGCAATACTGGGGCTATGTGTGAGCTCCTGCTCTAATACAGGGGACATATGTATGCTCCTGGTGTATTACAGAGGCTATGTGAGACCTCCTGCTGTAATACTTGGGGCTGTGTGTGGCCTCCTGCTGTATACTGGGGCCTGTGTGTGGACTCCTGCTGTAATATTGGGGGCTATGTGTGGCCTTCTGTGGTTTACAAGGTGCTATATGTGGGCTCCTGCTGTGTACTGCGGGCTGGAGGCAGCCTCCTGCTGTATGCTGGAAGCTGTGTGGCCTCCAGCTGAACACTGGGGCTGTGTGTGACCTCCTGATCTCTATAGGGGTTGCATGTGGCCTTCTGCTGTATACTGAGGGATGTGTGCAGGCTCCAGCTGTATGCTTGCGGCTGTGTGTGGGCTCCTGCTTTATACTGGGGGCTGTGTGCTGCCTTCTGCTGTATACTGATGGCTCTGTGTGGGCACCTGCTGTATACTGGGGGCTGTGTGTGACCTCCTGCTCTATTCTTGGGGTTGAGTATGGCCTCTTTCTGTATACTGAGGGCTGTGTGTGGCCTCCTGCTGTATATTGGGGGCTGTGTGTAGGCTCCTACTGTATACTTGTAGGTTGGTGGCCTCCTGCTGTATGCAAGTTCCTGCCTTATAATGGAGGCTGTTTGCATGAAATTGTGTGGCTGCTGCTTCTGCTACATGATTGAGATATCCAGTGGCATTGAAGTTTGCATTGATGAAGAATGGCCCAACTATCTTTGTACCCCATATACCACACTATACCATCAGTTTTTATGTTCCAACAGTCTTGGCAATTTGCACTTCAGTAAGGAAGTGGATGAACTCCAGCGCCACCTTTAGGTAGCTCCTCAAAGTCATAATCACTTTCTGACAAGCTTTTTAATATGACTAGGGATTTGTGCCAGATCAGAACCCCAAACTACAGACGCTTTGTTTCGGAGTAACTGCCCCTCATCAGTATAGTGTGTGGGATATTCTGATCTGGCTGTGTGAGTGGGCTAAGACAAGGTCTGGGAACTTGCTATCTACCTTATGGAGAGAAGGCTTTAAATCTCCTTACCTACTTAACTGTCTTCTTATGGTTGCAGGAAAACTCCTCTCCATAAGGTAGATAGCAAGTTTCCAGACCTAGTCTTAGCCCACTCGCACAGCCAGATCAGAATATCCCACATACTACACTGATGAGGGGCAGTTACCTCGAAATGCAGCATTTGTAATTTGGGGTTCTGATCTGGCACAAATCTCTAGTCATATTAAAAAGTTTGTTAGAAAGCGATTATGACTTTGAGGAGCTACTTAAAGGTGGCACTGGTGTTCATCCACTTCCTTACTGAAGTGCAAATTTGTATATTTCCTAGAGGAAGGATGTGGCTTTAAATCTCCTTACCTACTTAACTGTCTTCATATAGTTGCAGGCAAACTCATCTCTGTAAGGTAGATAGCAAGTTCCCAGACAACTTGTAAATAAATCATGAAAGAATAAAGTTACGTTAAAACCAAGCACACCATTGTTTTTCTTATGAAATTCCCAATACGATTGATGTGATCACATGACCCTCTTCCCATTGAAAGAAATAAAGTTGGATCCAAAATGGCCAACTTCAAAATGGCCACCATGGTCTCCACGCATCTGGAAAAGTTTTCCTCCTCTCAAATACTAATGTGCCACAAACAGGCAGTTGATATCACCAACCATTCCCATTTTATTTAGGTGCATCCATATAAATGGCCCACCCTGTATATATGATATGTATACATGTGCATACTGTATATAACATAGTAACATTTACTAGTGTATCTCAGTGATTTAGAATATCATCAAAAAGTTAATTTATTTCAGTAATTCAATACAAAAAGTGAAATGCATATATTATATAGAGTCATTACAGAGTGATCTATTTCAAGTGTTTATTTCTGTTAATGTTGATGATTATGGCTTACAGCCAATGAAAACCCAAAGGTCATTATTTCAGAAAATTAAAGTAAGGAGGATGAAGGGTTAAAAACCGTGCTACCGTATTCGACGAGACATCAAAGGGTTAATATTGATTTATTAGTCAACATCTTTCAGGGCTCCCAGGAACGCCCTGAGACATGGCAATATGACACTGATTTTGGTGATATTCTATTACTGAGATGTACTAGTATCTCTTGAAATTCATGCATTATTCATACATAACCATATATAAAACTGTATATAGCACAGACCAAAAGTTTGGACACACCTTCTCATTCAAAGAGTTTTCTGTATTTTCATGACTATGAAAATAGTAGATTCACACTGAAGGCATCAAAACTATGAATTAACACGTGTATAGAAAGGTAGGGGCACCGGGCACCTTCAGGGCTATTGGTCCTTCTAATTGCTCCATAATGACAGACCGCTGTCTTTCCCCCAGCCACCTGGTGGTGCTACGCCTACATAAGCTGGTCAAACATTTACAGTCCAGGTATAGAAAACAACTAGGCGGCACTCACCGTTTGTTCGTAGGTGCTTTCTTTATTGAGGAGGTGCGGGGAGGGGGTGCATGAAGGTACAGACAACAGGTCCTGTTTCGCGGTTTATCCGCTTCTACAGGATAAACCGCGAAACAGGACCTGTTGTCTGTACCTTCATGCACCCCCTCCCCGCACCTCTTCAATAAAGAAAGCACCTACGAACAAACTGTGAGTGCCGCCTAGTTGTTTTCTATACCTGGACTGTAAAACTATGAATTAACACATGTGGAATAATATACTTAACAAAAAAAGTGTGAATCAACTGAAAATATGTCTTATATTTTAGGTTCTACAAAGTAGCCAGCTTTTGCTTTGATTATTGCTTTGCACTCTCTTGGCATTCTCTTGATGAGCTTCAAGAGGTAGTCGCCGGAAATGGTTTTCACTTCACAGGTGTGCCTTGTCAGGTTTAATAAGTGGGAATTATTGCCTTATAATTGGGGTTGGGACCATCAGTTGTGTTGTGCAGAAGTCTGGTGGATACACAGCTGATTGTCCTACTGAATAGACTGTCAGAATTTTTATTATTGTAAGAAAAAAGCAGCTAAGTAAAGAAAAACGAGTGGCCATCATTACTTTAAGAAATGAAGGTCAGTCAGTCCAAAAAATTGGGAAAACTTTGAAAGTGTCCCCAAGTGCAGTTGCAAAAACCTTCAAGCACTACAAAGAAACTGGCTCACATGAGGACCACCCCAGGAAAGGAAGACCAAGAGTCACCTCTGCTGCGGAGGATAAGTTCATCCAAGTCACCAGCCTCAAAAATCGCAGGTTAACAGCAGCTCAGATTAGAGACCAGGTCAATGCCACATAGTGTTCTAGCAGCAGACAACAACTGTTAAGAGGAGACTTTGTGCAGCAGGTCTTCATGGTAAAATAGCTGCTAGGAAATCACTGCTAAGGATAGGCAACAAGCAGAAGAGACTTGTTTGGGCAAAAGAATACAATGATTGGACATTAGACCATTGGAAATCTGTGCTTTGGTCTGATGAGTCCAAATTTGAGATCTCTGGTTCCAACCGCCGTGTGTTTGTGCGACGCAGAAAAAGTGAATGGATGGACTCTATATGCCTGGTTCCCACCGTGAACAATGGAGGAGATGGTGTGGGGGTGCTTTTCTGGTGACACTGTTGGGGATTTATTCAAAACTGAAGGCATACTGAACCATCATGGCTACCACAGCATCTTGCAGCAGCATGCTATTCCATCCGCTTTGCGTTTAGTTGGACCATCATTTATTTTTCAGTAGGACAATGACCCCAAACACAACTCCAAGCTGTGTAAGGGCTACTTGACCAAGAAGGAGAGTGATGGAGTGCTACGCCAGATGACCTGGCCTCCACAGTCACCAGACCTGAACCCAATCCAGATGGTTTGGGGTGAGCTGGACCGCAGAGTGAAGGCAAAAGGGCCAACATGTGCTAAGTATCTCTGGGAACTCCTTCAAGTATGTTGGAAGACCATTGCTGGTGACTACCTCTTGAAGCTCATCAAGAGATTGCCAAGAGTGTGCAAAGCAGTAATCAAAGCAAAAGGTGGCTACTTTGAAGAACCTAGAATATAAGACATATTTTCAGTTGTTTCACACTTTTTTGCTTTTTTGTTAAGTATATAATTCCACATTTGTTAATTCATAGTTTTGATGCCTTCAGTGTGAATGTACAATATTCATAGTCATGAAAATAAAGAAAACTGTTTGAATGAGAAGGTGTGTCCAAACGTTTGGTCTGAATTTAATATATTTATATATATATATATTTATATAGTTTCCAAAAAAAACAGGCAGCACTCCTTCACTTTATCAAAGTGGACTTTTCTTTATTCCAGCCTTGTATGCAACATTTCGGAGGTTGCCCTCCTTCCTCAAGCATAGTGCAACATGTGAATCATGGATCTTATATACCGTATATACTCGCGTATAAGCCGAGTTTTTCAGCCCAAAAATTGGGCTGAAAAGTCCCCCCCTCGGCTTATACGCGAATCACTGTATACTGTATACACTGTATACAGTGTATACAGTATACAGGCACGCCCCCATCAGTATACAGGCCCCCCCTTGCAGCACAAACCTGTAAAGGAAGAGATTAGTATACTTATCACTGTCCAGCTGCCGCTGTCCCGCCGCCTTCATCCGTCTTCTTCCGGCTTCCTCCGGTCGGCGCAGGCAATGACGTCATTGTCTGCGCACCAGAGGAAGTCGGAAGACGCTGCATGAAGACGGAGGAGCGCGATGACGGCGGCAGGACAGCGGCAGCGGGACAAAGATAAGTATACTAATCTCTTTCTTTACAGGATTGTGCTGCAAGGGGGGTCCTGTATACTGATGGGGGGGGGCTGTATACACCTCTGGGGCTGCGTGTATACTACCACTGGGGCTGCTGTATACACCACTGGGGCTGCTGTATACTACCTCTGGGGCTGCTGTATACACCACTGGGGCTGCTGTATACTACCTCTTGGGCTGCTGTATACTACCACTGGGGCTGCTGTATACTACCACTGGGGCTGTATATACCTCTGGGGCTGCTGTATACTACCACTGGGGCTGTATATACCTCTGGGGGCTGCTGTATACACCACTGGGGCTGCTGTATACTACCTTTGGGGCTGCTGTATACTACCACTGGGGCTGCTGTATACACCTCTGGGGCTGCTGTATACTACCACTGGGGCTGCTGTATGCTACCACTGGGGCTGTATATGCCTCTGGGGCTGCTGTATACTACCACTGGGGCTGCAGTATACTACCACTGGGGCTGCTGTATACACCTCTGGGGCTGCTGTATACTACCACTGGGGCTGTATATACCTCTGGGGCTGCTGTATACTACCACTGGGGCTGTATATACCTCTGGGGCTGCTGTATACTACCACTGGGGCTGCTGTATACACCTCTGGGGCTGCTGTATGCTACCACTGGGGCTGTATATACCTCTGGGGCTGCTGTATACTACCACTGGGTCTGCTGTATACTACCACTGGGGCTGCTGTATATACCTCTGGGG
>JARQOC010000004.1:271599650-271653966 GCA_033576535.1 Allobates femoralis | reverse complement strand
GTCTTGGGAGGGGTAAGAGCAGCTGGGAAAGTAAAATCAGAGTTCAGACATAAGAGATACAGATTGTTTTATTGTTCTTTTATTAGTGGTTGGTACAAGACTTGAAAATTCCTCAGTGAATGTAAAGTAAAGAATATTTATACCGTGTTAGCCAGTAGATAGAAAAATATATTGCAATCTGAGAGTCCTCAGTGGTTGATACCTTTTAATGGCTAACTGAAAAGATGGTAAACATAGCAAGCTTTCGGGACACTGCAGCCCCTTCTTCAGGCTAATAATGACACAAATTTTGAAGACACATACATATATACATAAGCAATTGAAAGAAAAAAAACCAAAAAAAACAAAGGCAAAACAGTGTTGTATGCTCTGGTGGATATGACAGGTGACGCAAAGCAGACTGGGGTTAGGGAGGGGTGGAGGAGCAGGGACAGAGAAACCAGATTTCTAAGATAAGCGGAACCAATTGTATTAGGTAAATGGTAAACAACCCATGGAGACCTGAAAATACTTAGTTAAGTTGTGTAGAGCAGAGTTCTAAGTGAGACAGTTCACAAAAGTGTCAGGAGTTCATAGTCCTAGGATTTCAGTGTGTTGGAAGCTGTCTCCAAATGCACTTCTATTTTATATAAAAATGCATGAATCTGCTATCCCCAAATGTCCGTTCATTTTACATTAAATCCCATAAATCCATGTGAAGCATTTAGTCCTGTTCTGAATGTGTCAAAGGTTGTTATCAACTTGTATTCCCAAATTCTTCTCTCTCTGAGATTTGAAGTTACTCTTTAAAATGAGCAGTCTCATATCGGTTTCACTGCTGTGCTCGGAGCTGCAAAAATGGTACGCTACAGGTAGATCCATACGCTTTTCTTTTATTGAGTGGCGATGAGAATTCATTCTTGTTCTGAATTGTAATCCGGTCTCCCCTATCTACATGCTACCTGTTTGGCATTTGGTACATATAATTAAATACACCACATTGCTTGTGGTGTAACTGAAGTTACCTGGGATCTTGTAGTCCTAATCTGTCCCGGGAATCCTTATCTTGTCCGTTGTCATTATAGATGGACAGGTTTTGCACCTGTTCTGGTTGCAGGGAAAGGTACCTGTAGCTGCTGGAGAGGTCAGGGCGCTTCTGACAATGATGTTTTTCAGATTTGGAGGTTGTCTAAAACACATGAGCGGGGGATCTGGAAATATTGATTTTAGTCTGGCATCTTTTTGTAGGAGTGGTTGTAGTTTCCGTGCACAAGAATGAATTCTCATCGCCACTCAATAAAAGAAAAGCGTATGGATCTACCTGTAGCGAACCATTTTTGCAGCTCTGAGCACAACACTGAATCAGATATGGGGCTGCTCATTTTAAAGAGTAACTTCAAATCTCAGAGAGAGAGAAGAATTTGGGAATACAAGTTGATAACAACCTTTGACACATTCAAAACAGGACTAAATGCTTCACATGGATTCATGGGATTTTATGTAAAATGAACGGACATTTGGGGATAGCATATTCATGCATTTTTATATAAAATAAAAGTGCATTTGGAGACAGCTTGCTACACACTGAAATCATAGGACTATAAACTCCTGACACTTCTGTGAACTGTCTCACTTAGAACTCTGCTCTACACAACTTAACTAAGTATTTTCAGGTATTCATGGGTTGTTTACCATTTACCTAATACAATTGGTTCCGCTTATCTTAGAAATCTGGTTTCTCTGTCCCTGCTCCTCCACCCCTCCCTAACCCCAGTCTGCTTTGCATCACCTGTCATATCCACCAGAGCATACAACACTGTTTTGCCTTTGTTTTTGTTTTTTTTGTTTTTTTTTTTTTTCTTTCAATTGCTTATGTATATATGTATGTGTCTTCAGAATTTGTGTCATTATTAGCCTGAAGAAGGGGCTATAGCGTCCCGAAAGCTTGCTATGTTTACCATCTTTTCAGTTAGCCATTAAATGGTATCAACCACTGAGGACTCTCAGATTGCAATATATTTTTCAGTGAATGTAGAAACACATAAATCCATGCAAGACATTCATTCTTGCTTTGATTGTTTATATTCCCACACTCTTCTGATTTTTTGATGGGGCAACAACTCAGAACTAGAATGAACTCTCAATGCCATAGAATAAGAGAAAGGACAGATCTACCTGTGCCTAAACAGTTCTGTAGCCCTGACCACACAATATTGGATATGAAAATACTAGTTCTGAAATGTAACTTCAGATCACAAAAAAACAGCCATTCAAAGGTATCAATTACTGAGGACTCTCAGATTTTAATATTTTTCTATCTTTTTTTTTTTTACCTTATCACAGGGACTGTAGAAATTCTAAGTAATAGACACAGTGTAAAAATAGTCTACTTTCCCAATATGTACCTATTTAGATATGAGAGATCGGTCTTATCCATAGTACAATGCACTGAACAATTTTCCTGCAGTCCAAGAACAAGGTGCATGGCAGGGTTCATGGCCACTTTCCCTGTTCTTGGACTGCAGGGAGACAGATATTATCTGGAGGCTGGCTTAAACCAAAGGCATGTAGCTGGCCATGCCCCCAGATGTGTGATATAATGTCCCAGAAGGGAGGGGGGCAACAAAGAGCAGCTTCAGTTTCCCATTGCATTACAGTACAGTACAGAAACTACACTGTGCATTTGAAGGACCTATCCAACCACAAAACTTGTTATTTTTAAAAAGCTAATCTGTGCTGAATTGTATTAAAAAAAGCCTCCCACAGTGCTTTTTTGTTTTCCTACCATCATTTCCTCAATTTCTGTGTTCAGTGCCTCCATGTTAGATGTTTACATGCAGCATTTCATGATTAGGTAGCTTCCTGTGTTTTTTTTCCTTCTTATAGCCTGTGCTGATCAACACCCCCTGTACACCCCTCTCTGCCCCCTCCACACTTCTCTTTGCATGCCCACTGCACCCTGATTGGCCAGGACTCTGCCATTACAGTGTCTCAGTGCTACAGCAGTGAAGGATCATTCACAAACAACTCATCATTATTACACAAACAGGGTCCAGCAAGCCACTCCTACAGCAATGGACCTGAAAGTGCAAGGAGGGAAAAATTTGGTGAGAGCAGGCACTGCATACAGAGCCACAGAGACACTTGTCTGGGAGCTGCTCAGTGTACCTGCAGTGTCCATACAATCCTGCCTCAAACAGCTCCTCTCTACTCAGCACACATGGGCTGGGTTAGCAGAGGGGAGTCGGCTGTCACTCACAGTGACTGGGCTGTGATGCTGTGTACAGGGCGGGGGATAAGCTAATGCTGTATGGTCGGGATGTGACATCACAGGAAGCAGCAAAATCACTGCAGGAGAGGTCATGTGACCGCTCTGAGACAGGTGCTGGCAGGAGAGGAAGGGCTTACAGCAGATCAGGTAGGTAATTACCATCTATCTACTTGTATCTGTGTAGCCCAACACTGTAAAGATTGATTTAAGCCATATAAGTCCTTTAATCTCTATATTTTATGAGGGCAGGGACAGTAGAAGATTTATTTATCTTTGTGGAGTGCCCTCTTAAAACATTATACATTATTGAGGCTCAAAACATGAAAGCCCAAACTATTATTAGTTTTTTTTTTTTCTGTATTAATTCCGGTGGATTTGTGGCAGCTGTTAACCAACTTGATGTATGTATGGTCAACAGTCAGCTACTATGGTACTATAGGTCCCTTGCTGGTGTACTAAACTCACATAAATGTAACATATAGAAGAATTCATTAGGTTGATGTAATGTTAACATATTTGAGCAAATTTACCTTTGATGACAGTGTACACTATTATACAGGCATAAACTTTGAATTATACTTTATATTATACATTATATTGTTTTGTTAAATGTCATTTACCACAGCTTAACCATATCCTGGTGGGACAAAGGAGTGAAAGCTATATTTTTGTATCGTAAGCTGCAATTATATAAAAAAGCAAATATAAAACAATGCAAAACATGACTATACACACATTTTCTGTATTTCTTTTCATATCTAAATTTTATAGCATATTTGTCTTTAAACTGGGTTTTAAAAAAATATCAAATGCATTCAAGAGTGAATTTTGTCTTTTTATCACAGCATGGGTAATATTATTAGTTATGTACTTTACTGATTCAGGTGGCTGTAAATAGAAAATGTCTCACCATGGAAACATTCATTCATTCATGCTTGGTGAGGATTTGAACAGCTTGATTTACTTTTTCATGTTACAGCTCAAAAAATGTTTTACAGTCATGCTCGAAACTGTTGACACTCTTGAAATTGTTTTAGAAAATGAAGTACTGTATATACTCGTGTATAAGCCGACCCGTGTATAAGCCGACCCCCCTACTTTTGCCCCCAAACCCTGGGAAAATCTATTGACTCGCGTATAAGCCGAGGGTGGACCCCAGCACAGGTATACAGCCCCCAGCAGTGGTATACAGGCCCCAGCAGTATGATATACAGCAGGCCCCAGTGGTATATACAGCAGCCCCAGTGGTATTGCAGCCCCTATATACAGCAGCCCCAGTGGTATTGCAGCCCCAGTGGTGTATACAGCAGCCCCTATATACAGCAGCCCCCAGTGGTATATACAGCAGCCCCAGTGGTATTGCAGCCCCTATATACAGCAGCTCCAGTGGTATTGCAGCCCCAGTGGTGTATACAGCAGCCCCTATATACAGCAGCCCCAGTGGTATTGCAGCCCCAGTGGTATTGCAGCCCCTATATACAGCAGCCCCAGTGGTATTGCAGCCCCAGTGGTATTGCAGCCCCTATATACAGCAGCCCCAGTGGTATTGCAGCCCCAGTAATGCAGGGCCCCTATATACAGCAGCCCCAGTGGTATTGCAGCCCCAGTGGTATTGCAGCCCCTATATACAGCAGCCCCAGTGGTATTGCAGCCCCAGTAATGCAGGGCCCCTATATACAGCAGCCCCAGTGGTATTGCAGCCCCAGTAATGCAGGGCCCCTATATACAGCAGCCCCAGTGGTAGTATACAGGCAGCCCCAGTAATGCAGGGCCCCCCCCTCATGCTCCGGTCACCTGTAAAGCAAATTATACTTATCAGTGCCCGCTGCCGTCCGCGCCCGCATCTGCCGACATCCCGATCCTCCGTCTTCATGCATCTTCTTCCTGTTTCCTGTGCGCGTCGCCGGTAATGACATAATTGCCTGCGACGCGCACAGAAGCAGGAAGAAGATGCATGAAGATGGAGGATCGCAATGTCGGCAGCGGCGGGCGCGGACGGCAGCGGGCACTGATAAGTATAACTTGCTTTACAGGTGACTGGAGCATGAGGGGGGCGGGCCTGCATTACTGGGGATGCGGGGGCTGCTTTATACCGCTGTATACAGCAGCCTCCGCACTGACTCGCGTATAAGCCGAGGGGGGTACTTTTCAGCCCAATTTTTGGGCTGAAAAACTCAGCTTATACGCGAGTATATACGGTATTTCTCCTTAGAAAATTATTACAATTACATGCTTTATCATACACGTTTATTTCTTTTATGTGTATTGGAACAACACAGAAAAGAGAGAAAAAAAAGGCAAATTGGAAATAATTTCACACAAAACCCCCAAAATGGGCCAGATAAAATTGTTGGATCCTTCAACTTAATATTTGGTTGCAAACCTTTTGGAATAAATAACTGCAATCAATCACTTCCTATAACCATCTACAAGTCCTTACACCTATCGACCGTTTTTGACCACTTCTTTTGCTAACTGCTCCAGGTGTCTCATATTTGAAGGACACCTCTCAATGGCAATTTTAAGATCTTTTCACAGGTTTTCAAAGGGATTTAGATCCAGACTCATCGCTGGCCACTTCATAACTCTCCTGTGCTTTGTTACTATCAGGTCATAGTCCTGCTGTAAGCCCATGAGCTAGGAAGCAAACCCAGCTTTCTCACTCTGGACTTTAAACAGTGACCCAATATCCTTTGATAATCTTCAGATGTCATGATACCTTGCACATAGTCAAGTAATCCAGTGGCAGAGTCAGCAAAACAACCTCAAAACATTTTTGAACCTTTGTCACATTTGACTGTAGGTTCTGTGTTCTTTTATGTGTAGGCCTCATTCTGTTTTCACTAAACGGCAGAATGGTGTGCTTTACCAAAAAACTCTATCGTAAGGTACCGTTACACACTTCAATGTAGAAACGATATCACTAACGATCTCGGGGGCGCGCGGTCATTAGGACATCGTTTAGAGATCGTTGGTGAGATGTCACACACCTAGATATCATCCACGACACACCAACGATCCAGCGAGCAGGTATTGTTCGCACAAACCAGCAAACTATACTTGTTCACTTATGTGAATGGGCGAAGTCGTGAACGACATCATTATTGTGGTGTCACACAACGATGCAGCAGGTTGACTGATCGTGGATTGTCTAGTTTGAGAACATGTTCTCAAATCTGCGATCAACGATCCACCGATTTATCGTAGTCATATCTTGTTGTTACACACAACGACATCCTAACGATGTCGTTTGAATGCCTCCAAACCCGTGACGTTTAAACTATATCGTTCACGATATCTTATCATGTAACGGTACCTTTAGTTTCATCTGTTCACAAGATGCTTTCCCAGAAGCATTGCGTCCTACGTACATTTTAACAAACTGCAGTATATCTTTTTTATGTCTCTATGTCAACAGTCGTACTCCCGGGTCTCCTACCACAGTGTTTCATTTGGACGGATTGTTTGCGCTGACACAAATGCACCCTGAGCCTGCAAGGCAGCTTGAATTTCTTTGGAACATGATTCAGGCTCCTTATTCATTATAGTTGTTTACCCACAATTTTGATGCCAACAATTTTCTCAAGCACAATTTTGGGGGTTTGTGTGAAATTATGTCCAAGTTATTTTTTTTCTCATATTTTTTGTGTTGTTCAAATACACTCAAAGAAAATAAACATGTTAATGACAAAACGTGTAATTGTAATAATTTCCTAGGAAAAATACTTCATTTTCTGGAATACTTTCAAAGGTGTGAACACTTTCAGCCATAACTGTAATTAAGGTGCAAATTCTCATCAAGATAGGATATGACCAAATCATTTACTTTCTTCACAAGTCTTTAGGAGAAGATTATTTGTATCTCATTTTGGACAAAGTTTCAAAAAATTGTAGGTTACCGTTTAGTAGCACACTTGATTATACTGTAAACAGCACATGAAAAGATTTATAATATTTCCTCATTGTTACCTTATTTTATACTTTTTCAGGTAAAACCCAAGTCATGGGTGAAATCAAGATTGCTCTGAAAAAAGAAATGAAGACAGATGGAGAACAGCTGATTGTGGAGATTCTACAATGCAGAAATATTACATATAAATTTAAGTCTCCAGATCATCTGCCAGGTAAAATAAAGACATGTTAAAATGGTTGTTTCCTCTTTTGGCCCCATAGCTATCGAAAAATGAATATTACTCACTAGTGACAGGTGAACCCAACATGTAAAGTTCTGGGTCCGTACCAAACACCTAGTGTTTGGGCACAGACCATGGACCTAGACTTCCTGGGAAGTCCATGTTACAGTTCGGGTTCGGTTCAGGGATGGAGAAGCTGTAAAAAGAAAGCAGATAGTTATTAAATGGCAGCATCATACTTACTGGCATCCCGCCTCTTGTACTTTTGGGCCACTCAAAAAGTTCGTGGGTATTCACTGCTGAGGGGCAGTCACAGAGAGTGGGCATTTGTGATTGGCTGTTAGAGTAACCTGGAAACTGTCCATACATTCTAGATGCCAGAATGTATGGGCAGTTTCCAGGTTACTCCAACAGCCAATCACAGATGCCCATTTGTCTGGGATTGACTGCTGGGCCTCTCACCCATTATAGTACTGTAAAAATAAATAATAAGAATAAATGACATAGTGCTTTGCTGTATTTTTGATTCTCAGTGCAGATAAAGCAGACAGCTGCCTGACTTTTCCTTGGCTGGCAATGAAAATACATGGAAGCCCGTTATTTTTTAAAATTATTTAAATACATTATTAAAAAAAATGTGTAGGCTTTTCCCTTTTTTTGATTGCTAGCCAAGGAAAAATCCTGGCAGCTGGGGGCTGGGATGCTCAGCGTGGGTAAATCCTAAATGCTCTGCCCCCCTCATGCTGAAAACAACAGCCCACAGCCCCCCTGAAAATGGCGCATTCTTTTTTTGATTCTCAGTGCAGATAAAGCAGACAGCTGCCTGACTTTACCTTGGCTGGCAATCAAAATACAGGAAAGCCCGTTATTTTTTCAAATGATTTAAATTAGTGATGGGCGAATCCTAAATTACTCGGAATCGCTTGACTCTAGCGAGTCCGAGCACAGGACTCGCTACTCATTGCGAGTCTAGCGAGTCCAATGTTAATGAATGGGGAAGCGAGTAATAGCGAGTAGTGTGAGATTTACAAATCACAGATGTGTCTCGGAAGCTTCAGCCTGAAGCAATCCTAGTTTTGTCATTTATTTGCATTGGACTCGTTTACTTTGCAACTGTAATCGCTGGGAAACTCGCACAGATAAGAGTCCTGTCTGCTCAGTGTGCTGGCTGCCGCAGCTCCAGGGTCCTAGAGCCCGCCTGCTGCCTGATGTAGCAGTGCTGAGATTGTTCTCAGTCTGCTCATTCCCTGTGTACAGACACGAATGTCTGTGCACAGAGATGATGTAGCAGTGCTGAGATTGTTCTCAGTCTGCTCATTCTCTGTGCATAGACATCTATATCTATGCACAGGGATGAGCAGAGAGGACATCGCGTTTTGGACTGCGTCGGACGGAAGAGGATTTTTTTAGTTAAAGATGGAGTCTCTAATGGCTTTTTTTTTAAATTTCTAATAAAAAATTTTCTCTGTGTTGTGTTTTTTTTAAAACAATTTAATAGAAATTCATGGCGGTCATGTCTAATATTGGCGTGACCGCCATAAATTTTGGGCTTAGGGCCAGCTGATAATACAAAGCTGGCCCTAACCTCTTTATTACTCAGCGTGCCACCGCCACCAGGGCCGCTGGAAGAGCGGGGTTCAGCGCCAGAGGATGGCGCTTCAATGAACGCGCCATCTTCTGGGGCGGCTGCGGGCTGCAATTTGCAGCGGGGGGTGCCCAGAAAGCTTGGGCATCCCTGCGCTGCGGATTCCAGCCCCCAGCTGCTTAGCTGTACCTGGCTAGAAATGGAATTGCGCGGAGCCCCACGCATTTTTTTAAAATTATTTCATGAAATTCTGAGATTCTGACTCTGACTCTGAGACTCTGACTCTGACTCTGAGACTCTGAGATTCTGACTCTGACTCTGAGACTCTGAGATTCTGACTCTGACATTCTGACTCTGACTCTCTGAGATTCTGACTCTGACTCTGACTCTCTGAGATTCTGACTCTGACTCTCTGAGCCTCTGAGATTCTGACTCTGACTCTGACTCTCTGAGACTCTGAGATTCTGACTCTGACTCTGACTCTCTGAGACTCTGAGATTCTGACTCTGACTCTCTGAGATTCTGACTCTGACTCTCTGAGATTCTGACTCTGACTCTGACTCTCTGAGACTCTGAGACTCTGAGATTCTGACTCTGACTCTGACTCTGAGACTCTGAGATTCTGAGATTCTGACTCTGACTCTCTGAGATTCTGACTCTGACTCTCTGAGATTCTGACTCTGACTCTCTGAGATTCTGACTCTGACTCTCCGAGATTCTGACTCTGACTCTGACTCTCTGAGATTCTGACTCTGACTCTGACTCTCTGAGATTCTGACTCTGACTCTCTGAGATTCTGACTCTGTCTCTGAGACTCTGTCTCTGAGACTCTGACTCTGAGACTCTGAAATTCATGAAATAATAAAAAAAAAAAATGCGTGGGGCTCCGCGCAGTTTCTATGTCTAGCCAGGTACAGCTAAGCAGCTGGGGGCTGGAATCCGCACCGCAGGGATGCCCAAGCTTTCTGGGCACCCCCCGCTGCAAATTGCAGCCCGCAGCCCACCCCAGAAGATGGCGCGTTCATTGAAGCGCCATCCTTTGGCACTGAACCCCGCTCTTCCAGCGGCCCTGTTGGCGGTGGCACGCTGGGTAATAAAGGGGTTAATACCAGCTTTGTTATACAAGCTGGTATTAAGCCCAAGATTCTTAATGTCAGGCCACGTTTGACCCGGCGACTAAGAATCTCCAATAAAGGGTTAAAAAAACACAGAAAATTTTTTATTTGAAATAAAAAAAAGCCATTAGGGACTCCATCTTTAATTAAAAAAATCCTCTTCCGTCCGACGTAGTCCAAAACGCGATGTCCTCTCTGCTACATCCCCTGTGCATAGATATAGATGTCTATGCACAGGGAATGAGCAGACTGAGAACAATCTCAGCACTGCTACATCATCTCTGTGAGCAGGCGGGCTCTAGGACCCTGGAGCTGCACAGAGAAGACAGCTGGACTCGGCTCGCAATGTAACAGCAGTTATTTGCGAGTTTCCCTGCTATCAGTGGCACAGTAGCCGAGTCTAATGCAAACAATGGCAATCCTAGTTTTGTCAGCGTTTGCCTTTGATTTGCATTGGACTCGTGCGAGTAAACGCTGGGAAACTCGCAGAGTACCGAGTCCTGCGAGTCCCTTAATACTCGCCGAGTAACGAGTCCTAGCGAGTAGATTCGCCCATCCCTAATTTAAATACATTATTAAAAAACATGTGTAGGCGTTTCCCTATTTTTGACTGCCAGCCAAGGAAAATTCCAGGCAGCTGGGAGCTGGGATTCTCAGCGTGGGTAAATCCCAAGTGTTCTGCCCCCCCATACTGAGAACAACAGCCAACAGCCCCACTGAAAATGGCGCCATTTTAGTAGCACCATTTTCAGATCTTTATCTCTTCCAGTGGCCCTGGAATGCTGGGTACTAAAGGGGTCAATGCCAGCTTTGTATTGGCAGCTGGCACTAAACTTGTGCTTAACAGCTTTCTTACTAGCCAGCCTGACTTCCGGCAAGTGAGGGTTTAAGCACGTGACAGTGATGTGAGAAGGTCCTGAATAGGGACGTAAGGGAGTGCAGGGTACAGAAACTCAAGGGAATGCCAATAGGTGTCTCCCAATTGCCAGGGCCTTCCTTTTCCATTCCCGTTGTTTCCTCTGTGTTTCGCCACATATCCCATGCGGTACTTCCTGGCGTGACACCATAAGTTTGAATCATACAAAATATTCTTATTCTTAGCAATGCAATAAAATCCATTGTATAGTTGGCAGCCTAGCTATATGAAGTGGATTCAACTGCTTCTAAAATGGTTTATCTGAAGGAGAACCTAGCTATTTCTAAAGCTTTAATCAGCTAAAATAACATCATAGCATCTTAAAGGAAATCTGTCACCAGGATTTCCAAAATATGATTATATAGCTCCTTCAAAGACAAGTCATATAGCAAAGAAGTCACATAGCATAGAGGCTGTCAGTCAAGGAGAAGGAGGAATTGCTGGGCAGAAAATAGAACTGAGTGGCAGGTATCCATAGGAGACCATGATTTGTGCTATGTACAGAATTACTGTGGTATTGTTGTATATAGTACAAGTGCTAAAATAATCCCAAATTAGTCTGTAATGAGAAAAAAAAATCTTAAAGCTAGAATTGTGTTTTTTTTCAGCAGCTGAAATGCCACAAAATTACAGTAGGTGGAGAACAAAGCATTGCATGTACCCCAAGTATCAAAAATATTACACACAAATTTAAAATGTTACAGGTCTCAGAAAATGGGGACACAATTTTCTTTTTCCTCAAACTTAACATTTTTTAACTTTTTAACATATTTTTCAGATTATAAAATGCACTTTTGGTCCCCCAAATTTTTGGGGAAAGTGGGGTGTGTGTTTTATATTTCAAATCTACTATGCTGTGCTGTACAGAGGGGGAGCAGCTCTGGCACTGGGTCCAGGGGTTGGAGGAGGCTGGAGCAGGCTGCAGCTGCAGCCCATGGTCATATTGGCCCAATGATTAGGCTCATGTTCTATTCACTGCATCCCCCTGTCCATCACCACTAGGAGGGAGCAGTGCATATTACAGTAACCTAAAGAGTGGGCACATATTATCAGTGGCTGCAGCCTAGTGTGGTCCTGTGTGGAAAATCACTGCCTCCCACGCTTTCATTGCGTGGAAAGCAGTGACTATCCCGGCAATGAACAAGCATAGTCACCTACCTCCATAGCTCCCTGCAGCCCATGCCATCCCCACTGTCTGTGCCGGCATCTGGTCATGTGAGTAGCACAACAGTGACGTCATCACTGCGCGCATTGCTCACACGACTGGATGCTGGCTCAAGCAGACAGATGGATGGCACAGGCTGCAAGGAGCAATGGTGTCACAGGGAATAATGATAAGGGAATGGCAGTTACGGGCAGGGTGACCAGGGAAGACTAGTCTGACCCTAGTCTAGGAACCCTGAATGGCCCTGATCCCGAAGGTATGTCTGATGGTGAGAAGGTTCGGGCCTCCAGCCTCTCCCTAACCTCCTCCACCAGTCCTGCGGTATTCCCCCTCACCTCCCTCCACAGAACCGGGATACAGCAACGCCAAAGGAGAGGACCTCAGCCACACAAACACACAGAACTGCACAGCATGGCTTCCAGGCATAGAGTGAAGCTCTATCAGCAGCACCACCTGGTGGACGGAGAGGCTACTTAAAGGCTACGGGGAGGGGAGTTCGGGTGAGTCACACATTAACCCCTCAACCAGCAGTTGAACCTAATAGTGAATGCAGTCCTGGAGCACAACACAGGAGGCCATGACCTTCACAACTATCAATAATGCAGCTCTTAAAGACAAACAGATACACAGCAGCATCCAGCAATGTCAGCACCATCCAATCGCGTGACAGTACCCCCTCTTTTAAAAGAGGCCTCCGGACTCGACTACGGCACATTCAAAATAAGTCCACATCCCCTGACTGACGTGATATGGAAGACATTACGAGTTGCCAAACCTGGGGTAGGTCAAGGCAGTACAGCACAGGATTACAAATGGCCAATATCTGAAACGGTCCTATAACCCCAGAACCAGGAGCCTCAGCAGCACACCTCCACCTGACGTGTTTGGACAGCACCCACACATACTCATGAACTCTCAGGTCTGGACCTGCACGTTTATTTCCAAACCTGCGTTTACAGTTAGAGGGCACACATCCTGGATGGTAAACTGCAGCAGTGTCCCCCCGGGGCCCAGGGCTCCCTCCCCTGGAGTGCACAGCAGGAGCCACCATCCCTCCCCAGCCCCTCCGCCTGGAACGATGCCTAGACCCACTATTAATCTGAGGCATAGTCTGGACTCCACCCCCTTTTCCAGGCTCACTCCCATTCACTTTTGGAAGTGGGGTAGGAGTCAGTGCAACCAGTATGGTAGAAATAGGTGTAGCTAGGCAATTACTCACACAGAATGCCCCCCAAGTTATAACATTTCTGGCCCGCCAGTCAATCACTGGGTTGTGTTTCTCCAGCCAGGGAAGGCCCAATATAATGGGAGTGGGCAGGTTCTCCAAGAGGTGACAGGACAGAACCTCCTGGTAGAGAGTTCCTATGTTCAGGTTCACATTAAGCACCACTTGGGAGAAGACCTTTTGGCTGAGTGGAACTGAGTCGATTGAAGCGATGGGAATGGGTCTCACTAAAGCACTGTTGGTGAGACCATGAGCTCGAGCAAAACGAGAATCCATCAAATTGACCCCCGCTCCGCTATCGACCAGAACTGGCACAGTCTCGGTTTTACCATCCACCACCACCTTGGCAGACAGTGTGAATGGAGACTTAGCGAGGAAGGAAAGATAAACTCTCTGGTCGTCTCCTTCTGAACGGCCCGAGGTAGGCTGCTTCTGAGACTGCGTGGTCTTGGAGCGAAGTGGACAAGCCTTAATAATATGGTCAGATTTTCCACAGAAAAAACATGCTCCACCCACTTGGTGAACAGTAGTCACAGGAGGTTAAACACAAGAACCTACTGCCCCCAACTGCATGAATTCATCGGGTATAGATGTAGCGGTGGCTGAGAGGACCACCCCGGTGCAGAATAATGTACGATACACAAGATGGAAGTGCAAACCACAAGGGTGAATTTATTAACAGGCGGGGAAAGATGTGAAGAAGGCAGGTTCAAGCAGGGGTAAACAGAGGCAAACGAGATTTAACAAAGTTTTCGTTTTCTCTAGCTGGTCCGCTCAATAATACGGTTCTCCAGCTATCACAAGTTAAAAGCACACAGGTAAATGCACAAAAGCAAGGTAAAATGCTACTCTACGTATAACCTTCCTGGCCTCGCTACACAGGCCACACGGCTGCCGTGTTCTACCTACTGAAGCCTATTCTAAACCCTGAACGGTGCACAATATTCAACTCACAGTGATGCTGGGATTTGGATGCAGTCCCGGGGGCCCCCAACAACAGTAGTCCTATCCGAAGATGCACACGGCTCCTGTCTCGAGTCGTTGGGCTGCAAATCTTCTCCTTGCTTCAGGCTGTCACTGGATTCCAGGCTTGTCTGTGTCTCACTTTCAGTTCACAAGTAAAACTCCTGTCCTTTCTCAGACACACAGAAGGTGTATCTTCTCTTCACACGTTCATCGGCTGCTCTAACAACACACTCTCAGAAGGGGAAAAACAGGACATACCATCATCCCACACCTGGGGGGGTTTCTGTCTCTTAAAGTGGCAGCGTGTTTCTTACTGTCCAACACAGGCAGGGATTTCTTAAAGTGGCAACGCTTCTCTTACTGTCCATAGCAGTAGCACCCCCCAACATAGACTCCTCAGCAGGGATAGCTACAGGAGACATAGTAAGTTTTGGTCTCTCCCTCAGGCATTTGTCAAACCGTATGGCTAGGGACATCGCAGCCTCCATTGACTCAGGTGCGGCGTACTGAACCAGGGTGTCTTGCAGTCTAGCTGACAAACCCAAACAGAACTGACTCTGGAGGGCTGGGTCGTTCCACTGGGTGTCAGTCGCCCATCTCCAAAACTCCGAGCAGTACTCCTCCACTGCTTGTGTGCCCTGCTTGAGTTTACGGAAATTAGACTCAGCAAAGGTCACCCTATCTGGTTCACCGTACACCTGAGCCAGAGCAGCAAAAACCCGTCCACTGACTGAAACGATGGTGAGTTGGCCGGGAGGGAAAAGACCCAGGTCTGGGGGTCCTCTTTAGGAAGGGAGACTATAATTCCCACCCGCTGTTCCTCACTTCCCGATGAACGGGGCCGGAGCCTGAAACAAAGCTTACAGGCTTCACGGAAAACAAAAAAATTTGTCTCTTCCCCCAGAAAACCTATCTGAAAGAGAAACCTTGAGTTCTGGCATGGCCTGAGCACGACCTGCTGCAGCTGTTTCACTACCTGAGTCCGCAGACCAGTCACCTCTTCAGAGATGGTCTGCATTCGGGCGAGAAAATACATCAGATGAGGCAGTCTGAGACATAGTCTCTCAAGGGAAAAGGTATGGGCTACTGATAATGTCACGTTGTAGGAAATAATGATAAGGGAATGGCAGTTATGGGCAGGGTGACCAGGGAAGACTAGTCTGACCCTAGTCAAGGAACCCTGAATGGCCCTGATCCCGAAGGTATCTCTGATGGTGAGAAGGTTCGGGCCTCCAGCCTCTCCCTAACCTCCTCCACCAGCCTTGCATTATTTCCCCTTCACCTCCCTCCACAGAACCGGGATACAGCAACACCAAAGGAAAGGACCTCAGCCACACAAACACACAGAACTACACAACACGGCTTCCAGGCATAGAGTGAAACTCTATCAGCAGCACCACCTGGTGGAAGGAGAAGCTACTTAAAGGCTAGGGGGAGGGGAGTTCAGGTGAGTCACACATTAACCCCTCAACCAGCAGTTGAACCTAATAGTGAATGCAGTTCTGGAGCACAACACAGGAGGC
Source organism: Allobates femoralis (assembly GCA_033576535.1). Taxonomy (NCBI): domain Eukaryota; kingdom Metazoa; phylum Chordata; class Amphibia; order Anura; family Aromobatidae; genus Allobates; species Allobates femoralis. The sequence goes on along the minus strand of JARQOC010000004.1, from coordinate 271,638,088 downwards.
CATGACCTTCACAACTATCAACCATGCAGCTCTTAAAGACAAACACATACACAGCAGCATCCAGCAATGTCAGCGCCATCTAAGCGCGTGACAAATGGAGAGAGGTGAGTATGATCGTTTTTTGTTTTTAAGTGTGTGCCAGCATGGGGGCTATGTGTCATCATGAGAGCTATGTGTCATCATGGGGGGTTATGTACCATCGTGGGGGCTGTGTGTCATCATGGGGTCTATGTGTACCATTATGCGGGCTAAGAGTCATCATTGAGGCTATGTGTCACCATGGAGGCTGCTTGATATCATAGGTACTATGTATATGATCATGGGGGCTATTTGTCATCATGAGGGCTATGTATCATCATGAGGGCTATGTGTTATCATGGGGGCTATGTGTCATTATGGGGGCTATGTGTCATCATGGGGGCTATGTGTCATCATGGGGTTTACATGTACCATCATTAGGGCTGTGTTTCATGGACTATGTACCATCATGGGCAGCCATATCCAGTATGGGGGGCCTTGTACCAGGATGAGGGGACATATATACCAGGATGGGGGTGGGGGGTCATGTACCAGGATGAGGGACATATACGCTGATTGGTAGATGGAATTATAAGATAGATCCCATTTAACATTACAAATTATTGTTTTTCTCTCTTCCTCCACCAACTCTGGGGTGTATTTTATAATCCGGTGCGTCTTATAAAGCGAAAAAGTTGGTAAACCACAATGGGATTAAAGGGAGCCTGTCAGGCCATGCTACCCCCCTAGCCTACTACTACCTGTCCCTGCACCTTGCTAGCTGATCCATAACCATCCCTTTCTTACCTAAAATGAGTTATAAACTTACATACTGTAGAGTCTGAATCTGGAGACTGAAAAGGTGTGCTCCGGGGCTCCAATCTCCCCTCCTTACCGGCACTCAAGACGCCCCGCTGGGCATCCTTGTTCTTTGTGATGTGCCTCCTCTGTTTTGAACTTCCCTTCCCCCTTGCTGCAATGATATGCCTAGCCAGAATGTAATATCCGGCCCGGTGTATAGTGGGGCTGATCACATGCTCGGCCTGGCTCAAGTGCATGCACAGTGCGCATATTGAAGTCGAGCCGTACATGTCATATCTGGTGTGGTATATTTTGAGGGCTTATGACGTGTACGGCTCGGCTTCAATATGCGCAACTGCGAATGCACCGGAGCGAAGCCAAGCACGTGGTCAGCCTCACAAAGAACAAGGATGCCCAGTGGGGAGTGCTGACTGCCAGCGAGGAGGGGAGAATGAAGCCCCGGAGCACGCCTTTCCAGTCTCCGGATGGAGACTGTATGTAAGTTTATATCTTACTAGATGGTGGCCCGATTCTAACGCATCGGGTATTCTAGAATATAGAAATAGAGATTGCATGGGGAAGGCGGTGAAGGCTGAATTGGGAGGAACTTTAAAGAAGGAGCGGAGGGGAAAGGACGGCGTGGCAGAAGGGAGGAGGGAGGACAGAGTAGCAGGGGGGAGGAGGATGGAGGACAGAGGAGGTAGCGGCGGGGTGTGGGAAAATGTAGCAGCACAGGCAGGGGGAGAAAGGAGCGGCAGGGGGAGGATGGAGCACAGAGCGGCCGAGGGAGGACGGAGGACAAAGCGGCGGGGTGGGGGAGGACGGAGCAGCACAGGCAGGGGGAGGACGGAGGATGGAGTGGCAGAGGGGAGGAGGACAAAGGAAGGAGTAGGAAGCGGTGGGGTGGAGGAGGATGGAGCGGCACAGGCAGGGGGAGGACGGAGCGGCAGGGGGAATATGATGCACATAGCGCCGGGGGGTGGAGGACAGGATGAAGCGCCGGGGTGGGGGAGATCAGAGCAGCACAGGCAGGGGGAGGACGGAGGATAGAGTGGCGGAGGTTAGGAGGACAAAGAAAGGAGGAGGAAGCGGTGTGGTGGGGGAGGATGGAGTGGCACAGGCAGGGGGAGAACGGAGCGGCAGGGGGAGGACGAAGCACAGAGCGGCGGCAGGAGGAGGATGTAGGATGAAGCAGCGGGGTGGGGGAGGACGGAGCAGCACAGGCAGGGGGAGGACGGAGGATGGAGTGGTGGAGGTGAGGAGGACAAAGGAAGGAGGAGGAAGCAGTGGGGGAGGATGGAGCGGCACAGGCAGGGGGAGGACGGAGCGGCAGGGGGAGGACAAAGTGGCAGGGGGAGGACAGAGTGGCAGAGGCAGGACGGAGCACAGAGAGGCGGAGGAGAGGAGGATGGAGGACGAAGCGGCGGGTTGGGGGAGGCCAGAGCAGCACAGGCAGGGGGAGGACGGAGGATGGAGAGGCGGAGGGGAGGACGACAAAGGAAGCAGGAGGAACCGTAGGGGTGGGGCAGGATGGAGCGGCACAGGCAGGGGGAGGACGGAGCATAGAGCAGCAGGGGGGAGGAGGACAGAGGACAAAGTGGAGGGTGGGGGAGGATGGAGCAGCACAGGCCGGGGGAGGACGGAGGATGGAGTGGCAGAGGGGAGGAGGGCAAAGAAAGGAGGAGGAAGCGGTGGGGTGGGGGAGGATGTTACGGCACAGGCAGGGGGAGGACGGAGCACAGAGCGGCGGGGGTGAGGAGGACAGAGGACAAAGCGTCGGGTGGGGGAGGATGGAGCAGCACAGGCAGGGGGAGGACGGAGGATGGAGTGGTGGAGGGGAGGAGGACAAAGGAAGGAGGAGGAAGTGGTGGGGTGGGGGAGGATGGAGTGGCACAGACAGGGGGAGGATGGAGCACAGAGCGGCGGGGGGGAGGAGGAAGGAGGACAAAGCGGCGGGGTAGGAGAAGCCAGAGCAGCACAGGCAGGGGAAGGACGGAGGATGGAGTGGCGGGGGGGAGGAGGATAAAGGAAGGAGGAGGAAGCGGTGGGGTGGGGGAGAATAGAGCAGCACAGGAAGGGGGAGGAAAGAGCAGCGGGGGGAGGACGGAGCACAGAGCGACAGGGGGAGGAGGACAGAGGACGAAGCGGTGGGGTGGGGGAGGATGGAGCAGCACAGGCAGGGGGAGGATGGAGTGGTGGAGAGGAGGAGGACAAAGGAAGGAGAAGGAAGTGGTGGAAGAGGATGGAGCAGCACAGGCAGGGGGAGGACGGAGCACAGAGCGGTGGGAGGAGGAGGACGGAGGACAAAGCGGCGGGGTGGGGGAGGATGGAGCAGCACAGGCAGGGGGAGGATGGAGTGGTGGAGAGGAGGAGGACAAAGGAAGGAGAAGGAAGTGGTGGAAGAGGATGGAGCAGCACAGGCAGGGGGAGGACGGAGCACAGAGCGGTGGGAGGAGGAGGACGGAGGACAAAGCGGCGGGGTGGGGGAGGATGGAGCAGTACAGGCAAGGGGAGGATGGAGCGGCAGGGGGAGGATGGAGCACAAAGTGGCGGGGGAGAGGAGGATGGAGGACAAAGCGGCGGGGTGGGGGAGGCCGGAGCAGCAGAGGCAGGGGAGGACGGAGGATGGAGTGTCGGAGGGGAGGCAGACAAAGGAAGGAAGAGGAAGCGGTGGGGAGGACAGAGCAGCAGGGGGAGGATGGAGCACAGAGCGGCGGGGGGAGGAGGACGGAGGACAAAGCGGTGGGGTGGGGGAGGATGGAGCAGCACAGGCAGGGGGAGGATGGAGGATGGAGTGGCGGAGAGGAGGAGGACAAAGGAAGGAGGAGGAAGCGGTGGAGGAGGATGGATCGGCACAGGCAGGGGAAGGACGGATCACAGAGCGGTGGGAGTAGGAGGATGGAGGATAAAGCGGCGGGGTCAGGGAGGATGGAGCACTGTACGGCAGCACATTGGTTAGCAGAGAATACAGGGGCTCAGTGGTTAGCAGAGTATATGGTGGCTGAGTGGTTAGCACTGCGTGGTGGCTGAGTGGTTAGCACTGCGCGGTGGCTGAGTGGTTAGCACTGCGCGGTGGCTCAGTGGTTTGCACTGCACGGTGGCTCAGTGGTTAGCACTGCGTGGTGGCTCAGTGGTTAGCACTGCGCGGTGGTTCAGTGGTTAGCACTGCACGGTGGCTCAGTGGTTGGCAGTGAGTGCGGTGGGCAGAGTGGTCCGCGCAGCCGCGCGGTGGGCAGAGTGGTCAGCGGTGGGCAGAGTGGTCAGCGGTGGGCGGACACACACACACACACATTCTCCGCTATACTTACTACCGGCCCTGCGTCTTCCCCGCCACCTGGCTCCTCAGTCCTCCGTTCTGCCGACATGTCGCCCCATCCCCCGAAGGATTGGATCCAATATGGCGTCCGGGAGCTCTTGCGAGACTTCCCGGATCCCGGACGCCATATTGGATCCAGTCCTCCGGGGGGCGGCGACATGTCGGCGGAGCGGAGAACTGAGGATCCAGGCGACGGGGAAGACGCAGGGCCGGTGGTAAGTATAGCTGTGTGTGTGTGTGTGTGTGTGTGTGTGTGTGTGTGGGCGGCCATATTAGAACACCCACAGTTGGTGTAGAGGCTACTTCAGCCAGGATGTGACGTATTATACTGTTACATCCTGACAGAAGTAACCTTAGGGTTTTATTATGATAGATTTTTCTCAATCATTATAGGGCACTTTTAGAGCAGACAGGGATGGTTAGGGATCAGTTAGCAAGGTGCAGTGACAGGTAGTGGTAGGCTAGGGAGTAGAATGACCTGACAGGTTCCCTTTAAAGGGAGTCAATCAAACAAAGCATTGCAAAGGGAGGCAATGCAAAACATGCAAAGGGAGTACATCAAAAGTATAACTTCTCCTGCAAAAAACAATCCCTTATATAGTGTGGAATGGATGACTTAAAAATAAAGAAGTTGCGAATCTGAGAAGGAGTAAACGAAAAAATAGAAGTGCAAAAATAGAAAATCACCCAGTTGGGAAGGGAATAAAATGTAACTTTACTAAGTTGTGTTAAAAGGTCAAATATGAACCACAGCAGATTAAGGGCCACTTTACACACACCAACTTATCTGTCCAACTTCTGAACAACTTACTGGTTGCAGTGAAATCATGGACACATTGTTCTATTTTGTGGCTGTGTACAAATGTAAAAATGTTTCCATGATTTCACTGCAACCAGTAAGTTGTTCAGAAGTTGGACAGTTAAATTGGTGTGTGTAAAGTGGCCATAAAAGTTAAAAAAGTGTTTATGTACCAGTAGTTACCACATTATAGTTATATCAAAAAGTATTACTACCACCAGCAGAAAATATAACTTCTCCTGCAAAAAACAATCCCTTATATAGTGTGGATGACTTAAAAATAAAGAAGTTGCGGATCTGAGAAGGGGTAAAGGAAAAAATAGAAGTGCAGAGAAAAGTCCACTGACCGGGCACTACACACGTGGAGCTCTGCTAACAGCCTGTCGGCTATCCCCCGGTGCCTGGTGTTGCACAGCCTTAGAACAAGCAATCTAAGATTCATAAAGAAGTGAATAAAGAAAGGCGGCACTCACCATGTAGGCTGGTGGAAGAGTGTTTTAATCCAGGTGGCGTAATCCATTAAAACATATATACTGGAACCCGCAGAAGTATCACTACACGATACGAAACGGTACCGTCGTTCCGACGGCCTCTCACTTCCTCTCCCCACCGCACCAACAATGTTTTAATAGATTAAGCCACCTGGATTAAAACACTCTTCCACCAGCCTACATGGTGAGTGCCGCCTTTCTTTATTCACTTCTTTATGAAAAAATAGAAGTGCAAAAATGGAAAATCACCCAGTTGGTAAGGGAATAAAATGTAACTTTACTAAGTTGTGTTAAAAGGTCAAATATGAACCACAGCAGATTAAAAGTTAAAAAAGTGTTTATGTACCAGTAGTTACCACATTATAGTTATATCAAAAAGTATTACTACCACCAGCAGTGAAATAAGCAAGTGACCATAAAGAGTAGAGATACTACCCACTCAACTCAGTCTTCCTTTTCATGTGAGTTCTACTATATCACATTACATAGTCCATGCATGCCTGGCTAAATTGTGTAAAAGTAATCCAGAAGTAGTCCGCTGCTGGTTTTCAGAGATAAAGCCCATTTTTATATGTAAAGCTCCAGAAAACTACTTGCCCTATTATGTCCAATTAGACCCTAAAAATGATATTGCTTTTCGGGAGCAGGCACAGACAGAAGAGGACCCCTGTGCAAAAATAATATATGAGCTGTTTGCAGAAGCAATAGCCTATCATAATATACAATTCCATCTGCTTTGGATGTAGTGGGTCCCTCACTGCATGGGCCACTGTGAAGTGGCACAAGTTGCACTAATGATATGTCAGCACCTTGTAATCTTAACATCCCAGCACTTTAGATATAACAGGGTCAACACTCATGAGAAATATCAAAAATGGTCAAATACACACCCAGATTTTTGCTTTGCTTTTTATTTACAAATTAGGTCTCTTTATCAGGGCAACAAATTTAACAGGAACTTTACCAATTTCCTCTGGTGTATGCACGCCACATGCCATTTGTCATAATTTTGTAGGCTGAAGTACCGCTCCACGAATGGTGAGGCCAGGAGGGGTTGAGGTGATTTTACATTGCATGGCTGACAGTATCTCCAGTTTCTTTGCATGGACATCTTTTTTCCATTTCACCCCCTTCAAAATCAGCCAAGCAGTGTGAGTCACAAGTCATGCTGCAGTCAATTAAAGGGAACCAACCACCTAAATAAACCTATCTAACCTATAGATATCTGTCCCTGGAGCCTAAAATTACTATTCTAACCATCCCTGACTGACTAAATCTACCTAACTAGATGCACAATAAATCACTTTTTATGCTTACCAAATCCTTGTTCCTCCAGGGTCTTTGACAGATAAGCAGGGTCTTCAGGCCGCGCTCGCACCCGCCTCACTGCTGTCCATCTTCTTTCCAGGGCGGCATCTTCTTCCAGGAGGATTCAAATTACGTTCTGGCAATGGGCGGGTCACGTGCTGCAGGCCTTGCGTCACTTCCGCCCGCCACATCACTGGTACACCCAGGCTTGCTTCAGAGCATGCGCAGATGGCATGCTGAAGCCGGCCTGGGCGCATCATAGACCCAGCGACGCGGCGGGCAGAAGTGACGCGGGCCTGCAGCACGTGACCCGCCCATTGCAAGGACACGATGAGCGGGTAATTTGAATCTTTCTGGAAGAAGATGCCGCCCTGGAAAGAAGATGGACAGCAGTGAGGCGGGTGCGAGCACGGTCTGAAGACCCTGCCTATCTGTCAAAGACCCTGGAGGAACAAGGATTTGGTAAGCATAAAAAGTGATTTATTGTGCATCTAGTTAGGTAGATTTAGTCAGTCAGGGATGGTTAGAATAGTAATTTTAGGCTCCAGGGACAGATATTTATAGGTTAGATAGGTATTTTTAGGTGGTTGGTTCCCTTTAAGATTTTTGATGACTCTGCTTGCTGGGGTTCCATGGTCCATCCACATGGCCCTGTCCCAAAGGTGGAAATGACTAACTTCTAAACCTGAGCAACAACTGCATGATGAGGCATCTGTACTTCAAGCATGAGCTGAAGTGGAGTACTTTCCAGAAAAACTAGGAATGACCTGCTTCTTTCTTCTGCTGCTGTGTTGGCCTCTTCTTCCCTCTCACGATTAGCAGGGCCTCCTGCCTCCCCACAAATACAGGATTGAGAGCACCTCCACCATCAGTGTCACTGAGCATCTCCACAACATCCCATGGAAGTCTGCAGTTCTCCATCTCCCAAAGCCTCAAGAGAAAGAGGAAATACCCTCTTACATGCCCACGATCGCTTGTCCTGAACTACAGCATTTTAAGATTGCTTGACTTTGAAATGCTGCCATTTCCGCTGTTGGGACAGTTTTAAAAAGCTAATATTGGTGGATGTTCGTCAATACTGTACAACGTCATCAATGGAAAGGTCCACATAACCACCGATATTGGAAAGCGTTCTAGCGCATGTCATACCATTACGTAAGATTGCTGGAGGCTTCTCTGTTCATGTTGCTTCTTCCTCCCACACCGTGTCTTCCACAGCCTCCTCATCCGATCAGAGTAAGACCTGCACCACCAACTTTAGCACAGCCAGGGGGAAACTAATGCAGGCTGTTCTGAAACTCATCTGTCTGGAGGACAAATCCCACACCATGCAAGATCTTTGAACGGGGATCAAACAGACAGATGAATGACTGTTGCCAATGAAGCTGAAGGCCGGTCTGGTGTGTGTGTGACCATGGGCAAATTCTGGTAGCAGGTCTGGGTCTAGGCAGTTTAACCTACATCCCTTGCCTGGCACACGTGCCTAATTTGGTGTTGCAGATCTTCCTTAAACATTACCCATATATGTTAGAGCTGCTGCAGAAAGTGTGTTCAGTCTCTGCGCACTTTCGGCATTCTCACCCTGCTGCTGCTCTTCTGTCTGCCCTGCAGCATCACTTCAGACTTTTCTCTCACCGCCACATATGCAATGTATCAGGTGAAATTCCAGCTTGTATATACTGGAGAGACTGTATGAGCAGCAGCAGGCAATTGTTGAGTTTCAGCTGCAGCACATATGGCTGATTCGCAATGCATAAGAACAGCACTTCACTACCAATGAGTGAGTCTCCACGTGGGTCCTTTGTGCCGTGTTGCACTGCTTCGAATACTCAACCCACATGGCTATCACTGATGACACCATCATCAGAGTTACTATACCACTTGTATGAAAAAAATGCTTGAAGTCATGATGAATGAGGTGGGAGGACAGAAGGAAGAGAAGCAGGAGGAACAGGGAACACAGACACCATTATCATGGCTGTCATCCACAAAGGGCTCCAAAGCTGGGTTCCTGTCCCAACAGCGGGTATGTAGACATGTTTCCAGCCAGATTCAGAAGAAAAGGAGGAAGTGGTACCATCTGCACAGAAGTGTGTAATGAAATTTGCTTAGGGCATTACTGGAGCGTGGCTGGGGGGATACAGAGGACCCAACCCACATGACTCGAAATAAGAGCAGCTCTTTGTTGCCTCTAGGCAGCCAGGCACACATAAGCCAATACAAGCTGATGTGCCTGCACAATGACCAGTGAGTTTCAAGGATTCTTACCAGTGCCGATTGCTTGGTAGCCACCCTGCTGGATCAACGCTACAAAGACAGCGTACTTTCATTACTTTTATCACTGGAGTGGTATCACAAAGTGTGTAAATATTAACATACACTGTAAGAGGCTCTACGTATGCCATTACGAGCGGGGCTTAGTGAATGAACAAGGTAGAGGAGGTGGAGGAATTGGCCAACACAACTGTTGCATCGGCATCACCTCGGAAGGGAGGGTTATCAATGTGGCAAAAACTCCTCTGCAACACACCACAACATCTGGCACCTCCAAGTGATACGGTCTGTAGTAGCAGGAAGCTGCGTTGCTACAACATAGTGGAAGAGTAAGGATCCACACATCTATCCATACTAACTGATGGTCTGCCTCATGTAACTTCTTGGTTTCAAAGTTGTACACATTGCCTGAGCATGCCCAATATTGATGTGGAGGTGCTGACCTCCCCTTCCGTAAGTGTACTGTCTGAAGGTGTGTTTAGCACAGCAGGTCCACCTTCTTCTCCACTTGGACTTCCTCTGCCAGGTTCAAGTTTTTGGGGGGGTATTTTAGTCTAATTTAGGCTATTTTCCAGAATAAAAAAAACTAAATAAAAAAAAAAGTGTTGGTTACCTCTTTCTCTGCCTCTTCGGTCTACATCGCCATGTCCACTTAAGCCTCATCCTCCACTTGGACCTCTCTCTCCTGGTTCAATTATTTTTTGTATTCTAGCTCAATACGTTTTTTGCAAAAAATGTACGTAAGCCGTTCCACCTCGCCACGGTGACCCTTATCAGAATGGTCCTATCTAACTACGGTAATTTAAAACCTGATCCTGTATAAATATACCTAAATTAAATTAGTTAGGTAGGACCGTTCTGATAAGGGTCACCGTGGCGAGGTGGAACGGCTTACGCACATTTTTGGCAAAGAAACGTATGAACCAAGTACCCTGTTTTTGATACTGTTTTTTACTAAGCACTTGCTTTTTATTATTATCTTTTTATAGCAGTGTACTTCCACACGTTTGTTATACTGTTTTTTCTGTGGTTTAGTTATGTGGTGGTGTGAACACAGTCCTACAGACCCGTTCACATTGTGCCCTGGCTCAGTTGCAGCCTTTCATATACTTGAGGTTAAAGTTCACCTTTTTTTCCCATTTTTAGTAAAATTTATTTCTTAAGTGAAATTGATCGTCTGTTAAATTGTTTTCTTGATATTCCTACTAAATGCTATAGTATATTAATTGTGTCCAGTGATTACAAAAAAATCAGAAGGCTTCAGCAAAAAGAAAGTTAAAGGATGTTTTATCAGTAAGACCATTGTCCCTTTTCATGGCCTAACCGAGTAACCTTAAGATTTATATATTCACATCACATTCTTTTATTTTTGAGCCTCTAAAGAGATGTTTGAGTAACTGATCTCAGACATCTTACATTTCTACGCGTGGGAAGACTTGAAGTGGTAGCTTCACTCCAGATAAAATAAAACATTCTTTGAACAGCCTTTGAGAAAGGGTGGCCATTGACACCAGAATCAAGTCAGTTTCTGTTCATCATTTTTCTGTACTTTTAAAAAGGTTCTAAATAAAGAAAGTTTTATTTTATTAGGAGTGGAGCTGCCATTTCAAGTCTCATGCATTTATATGTTTCATTGGAGTTGTCCATCAGCGACTTTGGGCACCCACTGGAAAATGCTCTGGCATCATTTCTATAAATCAAGTGGTGAGCAACACCTGCCATACAGATGCAATTTTAATTATATGTATATGAGTCAGAAACAAAGAATATTTTGTTTGCTATATGGATCAGGTGCTGGCTTTTCATTTTCATTACCAGAAAATACTCTGGCATCATTTCTATAAATCAAGTGGTGAGCATACCTTTCTACTCATCTTAATATCTCACATTTCTATAGTAATGAGACAGGGTAGCTCCCCTTTGTAAATATTCTGATTGACTGTTTAAAGCACTACTACAGCATTGTTTTTTAATTCCTTCTGCATTGATGCTTTAAATGTAAACCCCCCTGGTCTTATACTCACCTTCCAGCTTTTACATATTTTATCAAGCCCATTTGGATCCCATGATGCCATCTTGTGCCCATAACTTCTGATTGATATGTCTCAAAACATTTCTATGAGCCAGAACAAGGCTCCCATAGAGATGAGATTAAAAAGTCACCTCCGGCGCGCTCCATGAAGCAGTGGAGATGCTGAGAGGTCACTTTTCACCAAATACGGAAAGGAGTGTCTCTGGAAAAGCATTAAGGTGGAAGAAGGTGAGTATCACACAGGGATCAGGGGATTTAGACTTAAAGCACCATGTCAGCTATGCAATAAAAAATGCCGTAGTGCTGCTTTAACTCTTCATTTGTCACGTTCAACTTTATTAAGCAACTATTTGATCCAATACAATAAAAAAATGTGGTAGAGTACACAAATAGTCCTCTTTTTTCTTATCAATGCAACCAGTGGCGCAACTTCAGGCCTTGGGGCCCCGATGCAAAAGCTCCAACGGAGCCACCAATTATTGCAAAATTTTAATAGTATTAGTTTTTCTATAGGCCAGGGGGACTTTTGGGGCCCCCCTAGGCTACTAGGCCTAGGTGTGATCGCAACCCCTGCACCTGTTGTAGTTACGCCCCTGAATGCAACCATTTAACTATACATATTTGAATTTCAAATCCATCCACAATGTAAAAGTCGGTATCATATTCCACCCCTCATAGGTTTCTGTGCTATTTTCTTTGACAAAATATCCAGCAATTTTGGAAAACATAATTCTTTATTGGGTACATTTATTTTAAAAGTACCATTTAAGTTATGGCCACTTTACACGTCCCGATATCGTCGTCCAACTTCGATAAAAAGTCACGTGGTTCATGCGTTGGCGCCAATATCGTCCGTGCGTTGTGTGGTGTAAATGAGCAATTTGATGCAAGAACAATGCCAAAACGATATCGGGGGAGAAATGGACAGGCTCTCCAACTGCCCGATATTGGATGGACGATCTGGCAGGATCGTTCTGTGTGACAGCCCAACAACGACTTGGAGCACAACTTCCCCTATTCACTCCCATGTTAAATGGTCGTTCCCAGGTTCGCTCGTACAAGGGGGCGTAGACATCGCAGTTGTGTTGCCTGCCGATATCTCCCTGTGTGACATCTCCTATGCGATCTTGGATTTCAGCCAAAAAAAATGCGCGCTCCCGTGCCGTTGTATACAATATCGAAATGATGTTGGCACGTGTAAAGTGGCCATTACATTTTAATCCAATTCAGAGACTGAATCAATAGTAATGTACATGATTTCCATTATTTTACAGATCTGTATGTGAAGCTCTACGTCATTAACATAGCAACACAGAAACGAATAATAAAGAAGAAGACAAGGGTTTGTAGGCATGATCGAGAGCCCTCATTCAATGAGACATTTCGATTTAGTATGAGTCCTGCTGGACACTCTTTGCAAGTAATTATATTTTAATTCAACATTACCTATAACATAAACTCGCTATTTATTGATTTTATTTTCTTATGCTATTTGTTTCACTATCTCATTTGTAAAAAAAGTTCAAAACTGATTTTGTACTGAATGTAGTCAAGTAACTCATCCCTTAAAGTATATATTTACTAGTGTCCTGGTGTTCAGTAGATCCATGGGATTGTTTCTTCTAATTTAGTTGCGGTTCTCGCAGGCAACTCTCAAAAATAACCCGATTTTGTAAGAGATAGCGGGCTGTTATCATATACTGTATCTTTCTGTTATAAAAATTATAAAATTCATCATATGAATATTTGAGCTTCGAGAGGGAAAATAAACTTCAGAAGAAAAGGAAAACATTAAGGACATGAATGAGTTTTACATGCAAAATTAAATTATTTCTTTGTAGGTAATAAAACATTAGCTATTTGGTTTATATGATTGGATTCCCTTGATCCCAAGTATGGTCAAACTTTAGCTTCATAACACATTATGGACAAGTATGTTTAATCTCTCTACATTGATTGGGATCTAAGGGTTCGGGTTATTAGAGCATGTCAATGTAAGAATGCTTCTCTGGGAAATCAAATTTTCAAATTGCCTCTTCAGAGAGGAGAAGGACTTTATTGGAAGTAGCAATCCTAAAAGTCAATGTCATGCTGCTCATTAAAGAGTCGATATTGAGTTTTAAAATTGCTTTTTCCAATAGGTAACACTAGAGTTCAAGTACCCTTCCTTTCTGGAGAGGGCTTTTACATATTCCCATTGATTCAGTATTTCTAGATTCAAGGGCTTTTAAAGATTACCCTACAATATAGAGGGACAGACTCACAGACAGATTTAAAAGACACAATTGTATGGAACTACATGTTGCATAGTTACATAGCTATATGAATTGAGAAAAGACCCAGGTTCTTTAAGAACATCCTTTCTCCACCAGTTTTGCATTCTATATCACTTGCATTGGGCAATAAGGCCCCCGTCACACTGAGCGAGATCACTAGTGAGATCGGTGATACGTCACAGGTTTTGTGGTGCAACAGCGACTTTGCCAGTGATCTCGCTCAGTGTGTCACGTAGCAGCGACCAGGCCCCTGCTGTGTGATCGCTGATTGTGTCGGAATGGCCTGGACCATTTTTCGATTGTTGGCTACCCGCTGGGCAGCATGCATCGGTGTGTTTGACGGGGACAATGACCAATGACCTCAATACTACGCCCTAGAGTGACATGGTCCCAACAACCGCTGTATCGTTGCTGCATCGCTGGTGAGATCTGACTCTTTGACAACTCGCCAGTGACCATGTAGCGACGCTCCAGCGATCCTTACCAGGTTGTATCATTATCGGGATCGCTGGTGCATCGCCAAGTGTGACGAGACCCTAAGGTTTCCACATTTTGCTATGGAATTAGAGTGCAACCTTAACTTTTCTGTAGTGAGGATGTTATTTAGCCTAAATTTCACATTTTAGTCCACACAATTTGGAATTTCTTCAAACTTTAAAAAAGACATAGTTGTTTGGACTAAAATGTTGCATTTGGCTAAGCAATGTCTGTCACCACGGCATGAACATTTGTAGTGCTGGCTTTTTACTTTTTTTTAGGGGATTAATTGTGCGGATTAGTGACCATGGTCCAGAGATTTGCACCTGCATCTTGAAATCTTCGCACATTTTTCTTTAGGTGGATAGAGACATGCACAGATTCTATGCAGAGAAAATGGAATTTATTGATATATACATGATACTGAATATACATTTGTTAACATATATTACCAAAATAAACAGTAAGTACTATTAATTTATATTTTATTCATCTTAGATTCTACTTGCCTCAAACGGAGGAAAATTTATGAAGAAAACTCTGATTGGTGAAGCTTACATCTGGCTGGACAAAGTGGACCTTAGAAAACGGATAGTAAATTGGCACAAACTTTTAGCCAGCTCTACTCAGACACATTGATCATCAGTCTTTGCTGGAGGCATAATGTCAGAATAGAGTTTAAATGAAATTGAAGGTCGTGCAGGAAGCAGAATATGTTTCAGACTACACTAAGAAGGATTTCTTGACATGTTTTGCAGTTGATTGGAGAACGAGGAGTCTGCTAAAATGCATTCCAGGGGCTGAAAAGAACATGGCCTCTAGTGTCTAGAAGATTGTTAATGATTCCAGTTTAGCATCTAGAAGTGTCTTTTCTTGATGTTTAGAAGCATTATTAACTAAGGTAATATCAGGTACCACAAATCACAGCAAGAAACAAGTATATTAGTATCACATCCTAGTCAGTGTTCTCTCTAGTTTGCACCTTTGATGTTTCTTACCTATAAATGACAGTATAGTACTGTACGTCTATTGGATTATGGAATATTTGCAACAGTATATTTGATTCCAATCAGTTGCAGGTAATGTTCTCACTACGACACATGTACAGTATCAGTACAGTAAACGTGTAGTGCCTATCTTGTCTTCTGTAATACGAAAATGCTGTTGACGAGTTAATTAATCCCTGAAACGTCACTGCGGCTATGACACCTTGCAGATGCTGGTGTTTTGCATTGATTACTTAACCTTTTAGGAACATGTAAGAGTTAAAACATTAGTGCAACAATACAGACTGAGGCTTTCAGTAAGGTGGTGATTTACACAAGATATAAAGCGAAGATATGGGCTTGTCTGTCATGCCAACCTAGAATTAGGAGAAGCATTTGAAGAGCAATGATTGAGATGAAGTTCTCTTAGAAACTCAGGTGAATGGCTGAGATTATGGGTATGCGGAAAGCGTATTGTCACTGATAAATACTACAATCACTATGGACTATCATATGATGCTGTAAATGGTTTCTAGCAAAATCAAGCAAATTCAATGTCAATTAAAATGGATAGAAATTTGTGTTGGTTTTCTGCATTTCTTTTTTTCTAACAGGTTCTTTCACAAGCTAAGCGAGTGAAAAGTGTGCATTTCTTCTTTAAACTATAATTATTTTATGCTGCGACTTACTGTAAAAGACTGCAAAGCATGCGAATGGTTGCTATAGAAATGTCAAGTCAGAAAGATAGCACAAATACGATTCTTGCTAGGAAACCTCTAATCAGCACTAAATTAGCAGGGCTAACATTGGTTTGCCTTTATTCTCGCAATACATTCCATTGATAGAACTGCATTATCGTTCCAAACAACCATAAACTCTCTTCTTTCTGTCTTTCTGGGTCATAAATTGTATATAGAAGCTGCAAGTAGTCATAAATCTATTTCCTTAGTGCAGACATTCTTAGAATTAGTACCTCTTGAACAAATGAAATCTTACAGATGCATTCTTCATCTGTCGTATAGAGTGAGTGACATCTTTTTTGGTGCATCTTTGACTTATTATTAGTGCACTATTTGCTTCCGAATTGTGCCAACAATGTGTTAAACCAAATTCTTGAGTTACTATGGAAGTATTCTATGCAACATTGATGTCTCAATGCTTTTTCTGTAAGTGAAAATAATAAAAAAAATTGTAAAACAAAAACATGGGGAAAAAAAAAAAAGAGTATGTAAGAAACAAGCATCAGTATTTTTCGTTGCACATATATTTAAACACAATAAGGGTGTTTATGGCGTTTTGCTTCTCCTAGAAGTATCTACATAATTCTAAATATATGTTAAATCCTTTTTCCATTAAGACTCATTTTATGTTTAAAGAGCCAAGATAAAATCATAGACATTTATGTTTATTTATATGCAAGTGAAGCAGATTTTACAATTCAGTGGAATCCATGGGGGATTGAGAGGTTTAAGTAAAAAGCACAGTGTGGGTGTTTACATGTGAATGAGATTTCTATTGTTCTTCTTACTTTAGGTTCAGAAGTTTGGAAATGGTATGATGTATATATTAAGTTTAAGTTGACTTAATATTTTATGTCTGCAGGTAGAAGAGACCGGTATCCATGCATTAATATTTTGAGTTTGGCAATACTTGAAACATAGCCTTTGTTAAGCACACGTGAGAATAAAATGTAAAAGGCTATGGTCAAGAAGCCAACACAATGCAACACACACATGGCATGAAACCTCATAACCAAACTCTTCCTGGTCCTTAATGTTGCAGACGTTACTAGTGCCTGATGTTTCGTTAACATCTCAAATATGTTTAAGTTGCATAGTTTCAGGTATTTTGAATACAATTGTTTTTCTTTTTCAATTTGAAAAGGGTAAAACATGTTTTCTTTTACTCTTACATTGCAGGAAAAAACACCCTGCTGTCATAAAATATGAAGCAAAACCGGCCATAAAAAGTGAATATTCTGTCTTTAACTATATATCACAATTACCGTTCAATGCTCTGCTAGTCTAATGAATTCTGAATGCAAAGGTCGTAAGAAGCAAGTTCCTTTATTTTGTTATTGTGTAAATAAGTATACATTTTGTAGATGAAATGAATTGACGGGTTCTATTTCCCTTAGGCATTCAGCATGTAAATGTGAGCATTCTGTTCAATTGTAACTCTAGAAGTGTTCCGTGATGTGGTCAGATGATAAACCGGCGGCGGCTGATCCGTGTGTTGTCGACAACCATTGAGAATCTGTACAGAGAGTCCGATATATAAAAGATATAAAGAAAAGTGTAAAAAAAAAATAAAACTATAATGGAATTACGTAAATTCTGTATTGTCCTACACTAAACGTTTTCATATTAAATGTTGCATGCATTGATGAAGGTCTGCTTTTTTTTTTGTTTGTGTATTTTTAATTTTATTTTTTCTTGTTTTAAATCCCTTTTAAATTATTTTGTCTAAGAAAATAAAGATGTAAAAAAAAAAGTTAAAACAAGCTGTATAGAATATGCCTGTAAATCTGTTAATGTTTTCATTTTATGTAAAAATTCATGTCATAGTTTTTTGTGGTTGTACACAGGATGTAAGTTGAGAATTTATGCAAATTGTGATGTATAAAAGGTTGTAATCCAGTCAAATTAATAAATATTTATAACATCCCTTTGTCTATTTAATACATGCAGGTCTGCCATCTATATATATTTTTAAACTCTGATTAAAATGGGTGACCTGGTTGGCAACATGTGAAACCTACATTATGAATGACAAGTTATCTAGTTACAGGTTCTGGGTTGGACTCTGCAAAAATAAAAGTGAGGTCTCCAATGATGACATATTGCGTAAATTTTGCAATTATCGTCCTATTGCATCACCTAGATCACCTCTCATTGCAGCCATAAATGATGGCATAAATTATGATACTAATAAAAATACTCCAAATAGTATAATAGCCATCACGCCACCGTCAATGTATGATGGACCCCACACAACCTTCACACTGTATAATTGCTTGCATATAGTATGATGGCCCTTAAATAGGCCTCCATAAAATATAAAGGCTTCCTCATAGCCCTTCAAATATTATAAGACCCTCCACAAAACCATTCAAGCCCATATAGTAATTGGACCCATATATGGTATAATTCACCCCCTCATAGTCCTCCATATAGTATATATGATCCCACATTGCTTTCTATATAGAATAATGCTTCCCCATAGTGCTTTATATGTTATAATGCACCCCCATACATCTACATATAATATAATTCAACCTCCTTATAATATAATTCAGTCTGCATATACTCTATTGAAGTCTCTATATATTATAATGTAGCCTCCATATAATAAAATGCAGACTCCATTGTCCTCAATACAGTATAATGCAACCTTTATAGTCCTCCATATAATATAATGATCCCTCCATAGTCCTTCATATAAAACAATGCAACTTTTATAGTCCTCCATAGAATATAATGCAACCTCTATAGTTCTCCATGTAATATAATACTGCAGCCTCTATAGTTCTCCATATATTGTAATGCAGCCTCTCTAATTGTTAATATACTATCATGTAACCTATACAATCCTCCATATAGTATAATGTAGCCTTTATAATCCTCCATACAGTAAAATGAAGCCTCTTTAATCCTACATATAGTGTAATGCAGCCTCTATAACCTTTCATATAGCATAATGTAGCCTATATAATCCTCCATATAGCATAATGCAGCCTCTATAGTCCTTCATATTGTATAGTGTAGGCTCTATAATCCTCCATATAGTATAGTGCAGCCTCTATAGTCCTTCATGTAGAATGTAGCCTCTATAACCCTCCATATAGTATAATGTGGTCTCTATAGTCTTCATATAATATAATGCAGTCAATCTATAATTTGCCATTTAAAATAATGCAGTCTCTATAATCTTGTCTTCCATGTAATATATTGCACCATAGGTTTCTGGCTAACGTGTAATCACTAATTAAATAAATAAATACTTAGCCTCGGTTTCCTTGCAGCTCTAATGTGCCCCGCTGTGCCCAGTCCTCTGCAAATCTCAGTAAAGTGGCAGGCAGTAGGAAATCATCACGCCCCGCTGTACTGGGACGTCAGAGCGAAGGCAGCACAGCTGGAGAATGAGAGAGTAGAGGTCTGTGCTTCCTCTGTCCTCCTTGCTCTTAATTGTATCAATTAAAAATGTGATGACTGGTGGGGGGCCGTGGGTGGGCTTTGTGCCTGCACTGGCACAAGGTCTCCTTGACTCACAGACCACTTGCAAACATATGGTCTGTCAACATTGGTGGTACGCCACTATCCCTACCTAATAGTATCTTCATGTTCTAGCATATGGGGTACTCGGAATTGGGCCCTTCTGGTTGTTGTCTGGGTCTGCGACATGTCACAGTGTCGTGACCCGGCTCCATTGTCCTGGGCGGTCAATAAAAGGAGAAAAGATTTAAAATTATAGTGACGCCACCCGTGGAATGTGGCTATGGGTAGCTGCCACCCAATCAGGTCCTCTGAGGATGATGGGTGTAGCAGCAGGGATGTTGAGCCCTCTACAGGTAGGGCTGGTCCCCAGGGCAACCATGTAATAAGTGTGGTGCAGTGGATGCAGGATTCACGGGCACAGGCCATCTCTGGCTGCTGATTCTCACATCAGTCTGTTTCCTTCCCGTCGCAAGAAACACTGTCTCAAACAGTATCAAGCTTTAACTGGGTTTTACTTTCCTTTCTCGCCAGCTGATACAACTTAAAATGATTTAGCAGCGGCTCCAGTGCATTTTCAGCAGTTGGGATGGTTTATCTGCAACTCCCCCCATCTGTGTCTCCTTCGAGCCTGTTTGGTCTGTTCTGCATGCTAGCTACAATCCAGCAGTCACAGGCTTTCATTGGGTGACTTTCCAGGTCCCCTAGCCCTAATACGACGGCCTTCCTTTCACTGCACCAGAGGTTTGGTCTTGGGACATAAAAATCCCGCACCATGCCGGGGTTCGTGGTTGGGGCATAAAGCTTCCCTGCCACTACAGCAGAGCCAGCACTCTGGTTTCGGCCCAGACCCTCGGTGTCCCCACTGACTCGAGCACACCTTAGACTCCCTCCTACTTTCACCATGGTCTACAGCCTTGGACCCGGGAAAGCCCCATAGTGGCAAAGACCGCCGGGTACGTGTTCCTTCAGTGTTGTCTGATGGTCTCGCCTCTCCTTCCAACTGAACTTGACTGGTCTGGGGTCTCTATGAACTTTGGTGTTGTCTCTCTCTGTACTTGTCTCTGAACTAGCCATAACTCTCCTCACTTGTCCTGTCTCTCTCCTGCTTTCTCTTTTTCGTCCGTCTGTGTTCCCTTATAACCCCCCCAGCCGGGTTCCTCTCTAACTTTCCACCCATCACCTGGCTCCTATCCCATTGCTGGAGATAGAGTACCTAGACATAGGATCGTGAGTGTGTAGGGTGGTTGTGTGGGGAGACCGATTTACCAATACCGGCTTCTGCACCATCTATTGGCGACCGATCCACAGGGGTGCCACACATACATTAACAAATCTTTAGAAAATGTTTTTCTAAAGACCGTTTGAGATTTAATTTAGTTTTGACTAATCGAGGGGGTGTTAGTTTCCCCCACTAGTTGGCCCACTTAGCATGGTATCATGCCCCTGTTGGAGTGATCAAATGCTTTATACACTCAACATCTTTATCACCGCTATACAAAGCCGCACATTTCCACAGTTTTGTACTCTCAGCATTGAGCTTGTCTGATGTCGGGTGTGGGTATCCCAGCTTCAGAGAAGCTCACTGCGCATGATTGGAAGTCGTCATCATGTGCACTACTCTGAAGCAAGGTGCATGTGTCCTGGCTTTAGAGAGGCATGGTGTGCATTATGGGAAGTGCAGTGGTATCCGATCATGCGCAGTGAGCTTCTCTGAAGCCAAAACACATACATATATACCAGGAAGGGAATCATATATGCCAGTAGGAGGACCATATATACCAGGAAGGGGATCATATATGTAGAAAAATTGGGACATATATACCAAGATGGGGACATATATACCAGGATGAGTACCATCTATATCAGGATGGGGGACCTATATTCCAGGATGCCTCCATGTATACTAGAATGGGGGCCATGAATACCAGAAATGTGGACATATCTTCCAGAGAGACATATATACCATCATGGGGTTGATGAATATGAGGATGAGTACCATATTAATCAGGATGGGGGTCTAATGTATCAGGATGCCCCCATATATACCAGAAGAGGGGCCATGTATAACAGAATTGAGACATATATAGCAGGATGGGGAAAATATACCAGGATAGGGAATATACATACCATACCATATATATCATATACATAGATACACATACATATATACATACATACCACACACACCCTGACCTTACCCCTGCTGTATTACAGAATGCCAATGACTGTCTAACCGCAGTCTCTAAAATCATGTCCACTCTAAACCTGACACTGAACCTTTCCAAAACTGAACTTCTTATGATCCCGCCCTCCATTAATCTCCCTAAATCTGATATCTGCCTCTTGGTGTGCGGCACCACAATAACAGTTAAGCAGTAGGCTCGATGTGTGGCTGTTACGTTTGATGCTGATGTTTTATTCACTTCCTATAGACAATCTCTCACCTGCTCTTGTTGCCTGCAACTATATACATCTCTTTCCCTATACAGTTGTGGCCAAAAGTATTGACACCCCTGCAATTCTGTCAGATAATACTCAGTTTCTTCCTGAAAATGATTGCAATCACAAATTATTTGGTATTATTATCTTTATTTAATTTGTCTTCAATGAAAAAACACAAAAGAGAATGAAGCAAAAAGCAAAACATTGATCATTTCACACAAAACTCCAAAAATGGGCCAGACAAAAGTATTGGCACCCTCAGCCTAATACTTGGTTGCACAACCTTTAGCCAAAATAACTGCGATCAACCGCTTCCGGTAACCATCAATGAGTTTTTTACAATGCTCTGCTGGAATTTTAGACCATTCATATTTGGCAAACTGGTCCAGGTCCCTGATATTTGAAGGGTGCCTTCTCCAAACTGCCATTTTTAGATCTCTCCACGGGTGTTTTATGGGATTCAGGTCTGGACTCATTGCTGGCCACCTTAGAAGTGTCCAGTACTTTCTCTCAAACTATTTTATAGTGCTTTTTGAAGTGTGTTTTGGTTCATTGTCGTGCTGGAAGACCCATGACCTCTGAGGGAGACCCAGCTTTCTCCCACTCGGCCCTACATTATGCTGCAAAATTTGTTGGTAGTCTTCAGACTTTATAATGCCATGCACACGGTCAAGCAGTCCAGTGCCAGAGGCAGCAAAGCAACCCCAAAACATCAGGGAACCTCCGCCATGTTTGACTGTAGGGACCGTGTTCTTTTCTTTGAATGCCTCTTTTATTCTCCTGTAAACTATGTTGATGCCTTTGCCCAAAAAGCTCTACTTTTGTCTCATCTGACCAGAGAACATTCTTCCAAAACGTTTTAGGCTTTCTCAGGTAAATTTTGGCAAACTCCAGCCTGGCTTTTTTATGTCTCGGGGTAAGAAGTGGGGTCTTCCTGGGTATCCTACCATACAGTCCCTTTTCACTCAGACGCCGACGGATAGTATGGGTTGACACTGTTGTACCCTCGGACTGCAGGGCAGCTTCAACTTGTTTGGATGTTAGTCCAGGTTCTTTATCCACCATCCGCACAATCTTGCATTGAAATGTCTCGTCAATTTTTCTTTTCTGTCCACATCTAGGGAGGTTAGCCACAGTGCCATGGGATTTAAACTTCTTGATGACACTGCGCACGGTAGACACAGAAACATTCAGGTCTTTGGAGATGGACTTGTAGCCTTGAGATTTCTCATGCTTCCTCACAATTTGGTTTCTCAAGTCCTCAGACAGTTCTTTGGTCTTCTTTCTTTTCTCCATGCTCAATGTGGTACACACAAGGACACAGGACAGAGGTTGAGTCAACTTTAATCCATGTCAACTGGCTGCAAGTGTGTTTTAATTATTGCCAACACCTGTTAGGTGCCACAGGTAAGTTACAGGTGCTGTTAATTACATAAATTAGAGAAGCATCACATGATTTTTCTAACAGTGTCAATACTTTTGTCCACCCCCTTTTTTATGTTTGGTGTGGAATTTAATCCAATTTGGCTTTAGGACAATTCTTTTTGTGTTTATTCATTGAAGACAAATTAAATGAAGATAATAATACCAAAGAATTTGTGATTGCAATCATTTTCAGGAAGAAACTGAGTAGTATCTGACAGAATTGCAGGGGTGTCAATATTTTTGGCCACAACTGTATCTAAGTGACTGTCTTATGGGATTTTTCTGGGTGGTTGAAACCGTTATGATGCAAGCAAATGTCTTTTTATTTTTATCAGTCCAAAAACAAACGTTTCGGCCGAGGCCTTTTTCAATGCGACTGATACTAGGGAAAATCAAAAGATAGCGTGCATTGTTTTGGAATGTTCACTTTCCGTTACAGTGATCGCGGTTCATGCATACATAAAGGTGATTGAATAGTCACAGTGTGACGTTATCCTCCTATGTTGTGTGGGTAACACGTATATTGAGCTCACTGGGTAACCGGACCTAATAAGACTCAATATCTTGAGACTGTACGTACAGAAAGATGTATTTTTTCTATACACCAGGGCTGTCTATTTCAACAGTTCATTCAGTATAAGGATTCTAAGTCCTATGTGCCGTTCAGAGTGGGCCTGGGAGTCGGGGTATCCCTTAAGTGATTGCTGTCCTTATTTCAGGGGCTCACTGTGTGATCCGGAGGCATCCCGGATGAGCAGCGTGGGACCCCTGTGACTATTCAATCACCTTTATGTATGCATGAACCGCGATCACTGTAGCGGAAAGCGAACATTCCAAAACAATGCACGCTATCTTTTGATTTTCCCTAGTATCAGTCGCATTGAAAAAGGCCTCGGCCGAAACGTTTGTTTTTGGACTGATAAAAATAAAAAGACATTTGCTTGCATCATAACGGTTTCAACCACTCAATTTTTCTCGTGTGCCGAAGTTATCTTATATATATTGCATTTTTTCTTCTGAGCACCGAATGAGTCAGTGAGCCAGGATATACTGGACAATTATGGGATTTTTCTGTCCCTTTGACTTTGGGAACATTGCTGTCGTTTTCAGTTCTATAGATGTGGGAAGGTGTGTAAATAATAATATCTATGGATTGGAAGGCTTATGCACTCATTTCAGTTGTAAATTTAGTGTTTGGGCATTTTTGCCCTTAAATAAGATGGCTGCTGGTGTCCACGCATGCGGCCTGCATCGCTGAAGGTTTCCTGGTTCCAGCGGATGTAGAGTCAAATGATGAAATGATGATACCAGAAGCAGATGCGGGTGGACTGCGCGGCCGCGAGTGCCTAGCAATTAGCTGGTGCACATTATTTGCACTCAAGAGAGGTGTATTTAGGGACCACTTGGGGAGTGAGTGACATGCCCCCTGAAGAAACTTGACAGTGAAACACGTAGGGACATTTCCTACCCTCTGGTGACGTAGGTGACTGATAGGATATGGGTAAGCAGGACACCCATTGCTGAGGCACAACCCTTTTGGGCGATGTAGTTTGCAGGCTGGATAGTGAGATTGGGTGAACCATGGCCTGATGAGTATTAGAATGGTGAACATTCTCTATTGACTCTGATTACAGCTTCAACCTATGTCGAGCCCACTGGGACGGGGTACTCGGTACCGGACCGGGTCTGCTACTGGGGATGTCACGGGTGGTCCTGGTCCGGACCGTGTCCCGGGCCTGGCAGTGAAAAGGGGAACATTTACAGGGGATAATGTCAGTCGTGACGCCACCCACGGTTTGTGGTCAATATTGGGGACCACCGCTGCTGCAGAACCTACGCGGATGATGTTATAGCAGCTTGGGATGGTATAGTTCTCTGCGGGTAGAACTTGGTTCCCCGGGGCAGTGATGTAGTTAGAGTCTATAGTGTAGTGTATGATGTTGGCTGATGCTGGGTGCAGTGCACTTGCTGTCCTGATGCTGCAGAAATCATCCTTCAGCGTTCAGAGCTGACAGGCTGTGGCTCCTCAGGTTGTATTCTCCTGCAGACCTGTTTGGAGGGAATCGTGTGCAGGCAGAAACATGCGAGGGAGTCAGAGTCAGGGTTCACCGTGTTTACTTTTTAAGCTCCTCTCAGTTACAGTTCCAGTTCACAACACAAGTCTAACACGGGCACAACTGTCCCCTCCGGGTTCTTTTACTCTCTGCAGCCAGGTTATTCCTTCTATGACCCCTCACTCGTTCTCTGTCCTTTCCAGGCTTTTGACTCTCTCTTTCTCACTTGTTGTGTGTGACTCCGGACAGTATGGTGGTGGCTTGGACCCCTGTGGGTCCTCCGGGTTGCTACTGAGCTGCCTGTCCTTTGGGGCAGGAACCCTAACTTGTAGCTAGAGTCCCACGTCGGTTGTCTGGGGATGCCGGGTAGATCTACGGTCCCCTTCAGAGCTGACTCTCTGCTGCTAGCCTAGCCTCCAATAGTCCTCCTGGGTGAGGCTCTACCAGGCTCCTTCTAACCGTGTCGTTGTGTTCAATAAGAGGGCTACTCCGCCTGCAGTCTGCCGTCTCAGTCGTGTTTCTAAGGCTCAGTATCACTGGCCCTCTCGTCCCTCACACTCCTGGGGTGCTGGCTCCGTATGGGCTTTCTCTCTTTGGCTCACACTGGCTCTCCAGATTCTGCGCTCCTTCCACCCCACTCTTCCAGGACATGTGCTTCTGTCTTTGCTGCTCAGCCTACACCGGCCTACTGACTCCTTTCTCCTCCCCCTGCTCTATATCTACCCTCTGTCACCTGATCTGCTTGTCGGCCCACCCACTGTCTCTAAACCCACCACCCCTTGCCTGCCTAGAGTTCCAGGCTCCGGGTTGGGTGCTGCTGCTCTCTAGTGGTTGTGTGGGCTATCTGTGAGGGTGTTGGGATGCAACTGTCGTTCCTACCTTCCTGGCTGAAGTTCCCTTTGTGGCCTCCTGATCGCAGGGGCACCACACCTACCCTATATCTCTATAACTATCTATCTTTCCAGCCCTAGCTTTTCCTCTTTGATTCCTGTATACTCTTAATTGATCCTGCAGTTATAACACATGCAGAAGGGAGTAAAAAAGCTCCTGTATACTCTTGTGAATGATCCAAATCCTATGTAAAATACTCTTTTTACCTTCAGATTGCAAAGTTTTGTATGCCATGTAACTATCATATCTGTGTATGTTTTTTCATACTAAAAATATGTTTACTACATGGCATTACTCCCTGCAATTGAACTTACTATTGGCTCAAACTCTCCTACCCCCAATCCTGTTTGTTTTAGATGTATGTGGAGAGGCCCAAATACTTATCACTACTATCCATGTGTCTCCCAACTCTCTGTTCTAATAATACATACACATACACACATATATATATATACATACATACCCTGACCTTACCCCCACTGTAGTACAGAATGCCAATGACTGTCTAACCGCAGTCTCCAATATCATGTCCACTCTATACCTGAAACTCAACCTTTCCAAAACTGAACTTCTTATGATCCCGACATCCACTAATCTCCCTAAGGGTACCGTTACACGGCACGACATTGGAATGATGTCAGCAACGATCTCGTGGGAGCGCGGTCATTTTTTACATCATTTCAACATCGCCGGTGAGATGTCTTACGTCTAGATATCGTGGACAACTCACCAACAATGTTGTGAGCAGGTATCGTTCGCACAACCCCGCGAACGATCCCTGCTCATTGCTGTGAATGGGCAAAGTCGTCCATGACATCGTTATCGCGGTGTCACACAGAATGATGTTAGCAGTTCGCTTGAACGACATCAGGTTTTTGAACATGTTCATAAACCTGTCAACTCCAACTTGACTAATTATCATAGTTGAATCTTTCGGTTACACGCAACGACGGACTAACGATGTCGTTTCAACATCGTTGAACATGTCACTTTTGAGCGATGTCATGCACAATGTCGTGCCGTGTAACAGTAACCTTAATCTGACATCTCCCTCTCAGTGTGCAACACCACGATAACGTCTAGGCAGCAGGCTTGATGTGTTTGATGCTGATCTTTCATTCACTCCTGTCATGGCAATAAATAGTTAATAATGTATATAACTCTTATAGAAGTCATTCAGAAATCTTCTAGTGTACTAACAGCATGTTATGGTTATATAAACCTTTGCTCCTCTTTCTCTCCATATCCTCCCTCCTTTCAGAATTCCACTGTCTTAGAATTAGCTGCGCAGAAGCTCTTATCAGAATGTCCCCGGACTGAATGTACTAACCAAGGCTAAAATGCTAACTAACACACACTATATGAATGAATGTTCCCTTCAGAATAAAATGTAAATTCAGCATGATATGATGCAATCACCCCTAGTAACACCCGTAAGTAATATCCCTTTAAGGAGCCGTATAAAACTGGCTACCCCTCCCTTAATAAAGGTCTTTGTCATTAAGCTCTACTTTGACTTGTTGTCAGCGTGGTTCTTACCGGTGGCGTGCACACACTTAGACAAAGCATCAATTTGGCGGCAGACAATTAAGAGGACAGCCCACCTGAAAGGTGTTGAGGGCATCCATTACAGTTGGCGCACCAGCATGGGGCTAGAACAAGACATCTAGGGGACGACAGCAACACCTGATCCTCAATTCCCAGGATGGACCATACACGAGGGGTAGACCTGCAGGCTACAAAGAGGTAAGAAAATTATTTATCTTACCTAAGACCCTCCTGTGTCTCCGTGCAGGGATGGAGGTAGCTGGCTGTCAGACTCGGACATAGATGACCGGATCTGAGAAGTCCTAGCCCTTGCAACCTGGTCCTGAGAATTCCTTAATTGTCTGCCTTATTTGTGCTCCTGCAACCCGGTCCTGAGTTTATGTCAGTGCTATCATTGCTGCAGTTTCAGTACAGAGAAAGGCACGGAGAGACGGGCTGAGTGGGGAGATTCTGTTTCCCGGGTTTTCCGGCCCCTAATAAGGGTTGATGGTTTTCCGGCCACTGATAAGAGCTGATGGTTTATTTCACTACTGGTTCCAGCCTCTGATACAGCTGATGGTTTTCCCTCCCTGCGTGCGCAAGGTAAGTACGGAGTGTAGTGTTAGTACTTCTGGCTGCGGTGGTGGACGAGTACGTAATTTATGTAAATGATTGTAGTGATGATATTGTTCCGTCTCTCCAATAATGTGCCCCTTATATAGACAAGGTATAGAGCTAGCAATTACGCCTGCTGGCTGGATAATCAATCGTGTTACTGATGTGCCATATGCACATGAGGAAACTGGTTATATAGCAATCCCTGGCACTTCTCCAGTACTCAAGGTGTTCAGACAAAATATACATGCCCAGCTAACTATAGTCAATCCGCAAGGGGTTTTCTTGCAAGAAGTATATGCAAGAAAGTTATATGACCCAGTTGTTGCCCCACTGAGGTGTAGAGGGGGCCGACACAGTTTGATGTTTTATCAGTTTTATCTGTTTGGTGACAACCATTCCAGTCCCAGTCCTCAGATTGACTCTGACTGACTCCAGTGATGCAACCAGTTCCAGTCCTCTGACTAACTGCCTTCCTAACACCACTGACTAATTTCCATAACGTGCCCATGGTGTAAGCAAGGTGTGGAGCAAGAGTGCTAGACGCCCCATTCCCGACGGGGAGACTTGGCTACAGACCCATTTCACCTCTCTTTTCCCCCCAAGATTTAGTGTTCAGGATAAACATTCATGCCCGGCTCATTGAAGGTATCCCAGTTGACTCCCCTTTATACAACCCTGCTGACAGTGGTGACCTTGAGGGGTGGGCAGCCATAGCCAAGATAGAAGCATATAGACTTGGGTTTAAGCTATAACATGGGTGTTAATTAGTCAAAGCCTCAGCAAGTTACCCCCAAAAGACCTGGGGCAGAGAGGAAAGGGAAGAAGTATGTGAAAAAGGGAAGAAGTATGTGAAAAAGGAAAGAAGTATGTGAAAAATATGAAGGTCCTCTTATAGTTAGTGGGATCCACAACCCATGGAGGATGCTTAGATGAGAAGGAGTGGAAGGAAGTGATAACAAGTAAGAGAGGGCTTTTGAAGGATGCCAAGATTTTGCAAGATGCAGAAGCATGGTATAAAACTGCTCGGGATACGAGGAAGTTACTGTGGATTAAACATCATGACCCTGCTACTGGTGACTACACGTATACTCCACCACCTGACAAGATGACACAAGAAGAAGTTGCTGCACCCGTGCCTATGCTGACACATTCCAGATACCCACACAGACCCACCACCCTGTGTCCAGTTCTCAATATGGATGGCACACCTTACATGCCAGCAA
Organism: Allobates femoralis; assembly: GCA_033576535.1. Taxonomy (NCBI): domain Eukaryota; kingdom Metazoa; phylum Chordata; class Amphibia; order Anura; family Aromobatidae; genus Allobates; species Allobates femoralis. The sequence continues at coordinate 271,608,913 of JARQOC010000004.1, read as the reverse complement.
ATCAGACCCCGCTCTGCAGCAGTATCCGGAATATACATGAACAGGGACGGGGATGAAACAAGAGATGGAGAGGAGGAGGCCGCCGAAGAAGAATATCAGATGGCATGGGGACAGGAGAATTTCCCAGTTGGGCCTGGAGCTAGGCCAAAAATTCCACAGTATCTCTCCCCAGCCTTAATGGATCCCCTCTCATCACTAGGAAATCATGGAGGCATGCCTTTAATGAAGACAGAACTGTCACAATTGGGAGCAGCTGGTGGAGAAGAGCAGACACATCACCGGCTACAGTCTACTTCCCCGGCACAGCACACTCCTCAAGGTAGGGGAGGTGGGAGACAGACCTTATCAATGTACGGGGGTAAGCAGGCCACAACAGACAGCTCTACGCATGGCTCAGATCAATCACACTGATTGGAACAGTATGAAGACCCTCCACAGCATGTTTCCCGTCCTAGGCAAGGCAGATATGTTTCCTGGAAGCCTCAGGAAGCTGCCACATTGGTGAACACCTTACCGCACCCTGACAAGCAACCTATGCCCTTTCATCGGAAGATGAGCCAGATTCAGAAGACTCACACTGCCTCATGGGAAGATCTTATGGGATTGACGTCTACCTGCGCCACGAGCGCCCGTCCTCCAGACTGTCCGGAAATCTACAAAGAGCCCATTATCCCAATGTAAAACGAAAGGGGTGAAAGTACCTGCTGAGCGGAGGATTGAAAATGGGGTGAACGGCCACAAAATGGACATGACTCTGGCTGAACTGCAGGAGATGGCGGCGAGACAACAGCAGCAGATCGAGGCCCAGCAGCTAATGCTGGCTACAAAGGAGCAGCGCTTGAAGTACCTGAAGCAGAAGGACCAGTGTCAGCAGCAGCAGGCCAGTGAGCAGGAAAAGCTGAAACATCTGCGGGAGATTGCAGAAAATCAGGAGGCAAAGCTGAAGAAAGTGCGACCCCTGAAGGACCATATGGAGCAGAAGAGGCTCATCAATGGCAGGCTAGTTGAGGAACTTGAACAGATGAATAACATGTTCCAACAGAAGCAGAAAGAACTTATGGTGGCCGTGACCAAAGTGGAAGAAATGAGTCGCCAGCTGGAAATGCTGAAGAACGGACGTATCGAGGGCTATCACGACAACCAGTCTGCTGTCGCTGAACGCGACCGTCTCTACAAAGAGCTTCAGTTGAGGAACAAGCTGAATCAGGAGCAGAGTGCCAAACTGCAGCAGCAGTGGGAGAGCCTGAACAAGCGCAACTCCGAGGTGGCCGCCATGGACAAGCATGTCAACGAGCTGCGGGACCGGCTCTGGAAGAAGAAGGTGGCTCTGCAGAAAAAGGAGAAAGTGTAGAGAAGTTTTACTACCGGCTGAATCAGATGTTCACAGATCTGGGATTTGATCACCATGAGAAGTCCCATAGCCAGATATGGATACAAGCCTTCATCCAAGGTCTTCTTGAACCCGTACAGAAGCAGGTCCAGACGACGAGACCTGAATACAGACGATTAGACCCAGATATTATATTTCAGGTGGCAAGGGGCATAGAAATGAACAGGCCTTCAAAACCTCCCTGAAACCGTAATGTTATGGTGTCGCAGAACCCAGGAAACAGGGGAGGACCAAGAAGTTGAGTCATCTGTTACAATTGTGGGAAGATAGGCCACATAAGGAGGAACTGCAGATCTTCTCAACATCGCAGTCAGACAGCTGAGTCCAGAGCACCGTTGCAAGAACAGCTGCCGCAGGATTTCCCTCCACCGCCACCCGCCCCCTCCACCCAGCAATAGGACATAGGCAAGCCGGATCCACCAACTTACAATATGCTCTGCAAAGCCAACAGACAAGCTTGCGGCCTGACTCCTACTGTATGTATAGAGGTAGAAGGAGGATCCATCCCCTTCCTAGTGGATACCGGTGCAGCCAGAAGCGTGATAAGATTTGCTGACTTACCTGGCTCAGACTGCCTCACAGAAGAAATCATCCCATATGTGGGTGTTGATGGAGTCATCAAGTATACCCATATGACCCGCCCATTGCGTGTCATCCTGCAACCCACACAGAGCATGTTATCTCGATTGGTCGTGTCCAACACCTGTCCAGTGAATCTTCTGGGAACTGACTTACTGACAAAGTTACACACCAACATCTCCTTCCAGGAAAATGGTACTGTCACGCTTACTACGGCTCTGGACCAGGAAGAAGTTTCACGGGTTTTCGGCCTCTTTCACTTTGCTTAGACAATACAACCTACGGATGCAGCCTGGCTTTCACAGATACCAGACATCCTGTGGGCCCAAGGCCCTGAAGGCACTGGAAGGCTCCCAGTCCAGCCAGTGGAAGTCAAGCTTAAACCAGGAGCCCGCTTACCACGTAAGCCCCAGTACCCTCTCTCCAATGCAAGCAGGACAAGAAGAAGACTCAGGACAAGAAGAAGATTAGGACAAGAAGACGACTCAGGACAAGAAGAAGATTCGGACAAGAAGAAGACGGATGAACAATCCTGGGAGAACATGGTCCTGACCCTGCAGAAGCAAGCATCCAATGAAGAGAAGGAAAAATGGATCCAAGATGGAGCTGTGCAAGATAAGAAGCATCTGATACTACTGAAAGGAAAACCATGCCTCCCACAAGCCTTCTACCCAATGATTTATGGGTGGGGCCATGAGCCCATCTGGCAATCAAAAATAAAGATGCACAATCTTGTGAGACAGTACTACCACGCACCTAGCTTTTCAAAAATGGCAGCAAATTACACCAGAGGATGCCTAGTCTGTGCCCGGTGTAACCCAGGAAAAACAGAGAAAACTCCACAGAAGTGCACACCTAGACCTTTGTACCCCTTCCAACGCATACAGATTGACCACATTCAGATGCCGCCCTCAGAAGGATTTGAATATGCACTGGTAGTCATGGACATATTCTTTGGATGGCCAGAAGCTTTCCCTGTGAAGAACCAACTGTGAAACTCCTCTCAGAGATAGTGTGCAGATATGGGGTCCCACAAACCATAGAGAGTGACCAAGGGCCAGCATTCACAGCCAATCTGACCAAAGAGATATCAGGCCCTGGAGACAGAGTTAGCTCTTCATACTCCGTATCATCCCGAAAATTCAGGAAGGGTTGTGAGAGGAAATGGGGTATTAAAGGAAAAAATGCTGAAAGCAGCACGGGAAACGGGGAAGCCGTGGCATGAAAGTCTTCCCCTCGCATTGTTCAGTGTCAGACACACCCCAACTAGTGCAACTAAGCTAATTCCCTATGAAATTGTGTTTGAAAGTGCCCCCAGACTAGGGTTGTATTTCCCCCAACAGTTGCCCCTACAGTATGACAGTTTGACTAAGTTTGTTATTGAATTAACAAAGCATTTGACTAAAATACGTTCGAGTTTTTTCCTCTCTCCCAGATCCTCAAAGCTTGGAAGGAACCCATCAGATCCAGCCAGGAGATTGGGTTTTCATCAAAAGATTCAGTAGACGTGCTGTTGATCCCAGATATGACGGCCCATTCCAAGTCCTGCTGGTCACCTCCACGGCTGTGAAGGTTGAAGGAAGGCCTACATGGATCCACGCATCCCTCTGCAAGAAGTCACCAGATCCAGAAGCCAAAAATGGTTGTTTTACTCCTTAATCCTGATGTATATACTCAGTCGAAAACAGAGGGGAGCAGGTTACATGATGGTGGAAGGTCATGTAGGAGAAAATATGGGAGATCATACGGGAGGTCATGTTAGTACCACAGCTACAAGGGTCACATATCAGTTTGACTTCTGCACCATAGTAAACAGATGCACACAAGATCTACAACAGCTATGGGTAATATGGGGGATATAGACCAGTCCAGGCAAAAGAACGCAAAGATAAATGGGGTAGAAGCCTGCCAGATCACATGATCCTGACTAAGGGTAGATGGGAGCATAGCCAAAGCCCTAAAAGGACTCACAGACCTGTCAGAAGAATTAGCTCATAATTCTGGTGTTAAGGATCCATGGTACACTTGGTTTGAGTGGTGGGATGGATGGCAGAGAGCACTTATCAAACTAGGTATAATAATCCTTTGAGTTCTATTTATAGTGACTCTAATTTCATGCTGTGTAATACCTTGCATCAAGAAGATGATGTCTCACGCCATGATGGAGACAGTAATCACAATGTATGCAGATCTCAGAGGCCCGATGATGAAGGAGAAATATACGCCTGAGAATGATGCCATTGCCATTGCCGCAAGATTCCTTGGAGAAATACAAGAACCTGAGACCCATCTTAGAAGATAGAGTAGGGACAGTTTAGGGTGCAGCTAAGGCCAACTGCAAAGGGATTCCGACAATACGGTTTGTCTCAATGTTGGTGAAGTCTCCTCCCCTCTCCTCTACCTTTTCCCCCTCCGCCACCTAGGGCAAAGATTTAGGGTAAGATTTTGAATGTCTCCAAAAGGGGGGAATGTCATGGCAATAAATAGTTAATAATCTATATAACTCTTATAGAAGTCATTCAGAAATCTTCCAGTGTACTAACAGCATGTTATGGTTAAATAAACCTTTGCTCCTCTTTCTCTCCATATCCTCCCCCCTTTCAGAATTCCACTGTCTTAGAATTAGCTGTGTAGAAGCTCTTATCAGAATGTCCCCGGACTGAATGCACTAACCAAGGCTAAAATGCTAACTAACACACACTATATGAATGAATGTTCCCTTCAGAATGAAATGTAGATTCAGCATAATATGATGCAATCACCCCTAGTAACACCCGTAAGTAATCTCTTTAAGGAGCCGTATAAAACTGGCTACCCTCCTACTTAATAAAGGTCTTTGTCATTAAGCTCTACTTTGGCTTGTTGTCAGCGTGGTTCTTACTGGTGGCACACTTAGACAAAGCATCAATTTGGCGGCAGACAATTAAGAGGACAGCCCACCCGAAAGGTGTGGAGGGCATTCATTACACTCCTATATACAATCTCTCACCTGCTCTTGTCGCCTCCAACTGAAAAACGTTTCCAGAATTTGCCCTTTCCTCACCATGGAAACAACTAAAACCATCACAATGGCCCTGATTCACTCCTGCCTTGATTACTGCAACTCTCTATTAATTGGCCTCCCCCTCTCCAGTCCATCCTTGATGCATCAGGCAGTGTCACCTATATGGCTAACCGTTACTCGGATGCTTTCGCTCTGTGCCAGTCATTGCACTGGATGCCCATACACTATAGGGTCAAATTGAAATCGCTTGTTCTCACCCACAAAGCTCTTCACAGTGCAGCATCTCCCTACCTCTCTACCCTCATCTCTGTCTATCACCCCACCCATTCTCTTCGCTCTGGGAGTGACTTTAGATTAGCATCTGCACTAATCCGAACCGAGCTGCACCAACTCTCTGGAATGCTCTACCCCAAGAAATTAGGACTACCCACAACTTATTTAGCTTCAGGTGCTCACTAAAAACACATCTTTTTAGAGTGACCCATCATTCTCCCTAATCAGAGTCATTCAGACGTAGGTTATCCACTACTTTCTTGAACATAACTGTTTAACTCCATCAGACCCAAAAGTTCTACACAGACTGGCTGGTGGCCACTTATTCCACTCTCATCTATTCCACACTTCCTCAAAATGGTTGGACTATGATTGTAAATAAGCACCTGTACTTTGTGTCACCCCACCTGATTGTAGATTGTAAGCTCTTGCGAGCAGGGTTGTTATTATTTTTTGCTTTTTAATTATTGTGTCTTCCAAAACCGATTCTTATGACTGTTTGTATATGAATCTGATTTGTAAAGCGCTGCGGAATATATTGGCGCAATATAAATAAAGATTATTATTATTATTCCAGGATGGGGACCATGTATACCAAGATGAATACCATATATACCATGATGGGGTACCAAGATGCCCTCAATATACCAGAATAGGGCCATATATACCAGGATGGGGACATATATACAAAGAGGACCATATATACCAAGATGGGGATCATGTATACCAAGATAGAGATCATATATACCAGGATGGGAAATATATATAACAGAATAGGAAATATATATACTAGGATGGGGACCATATATACCAGGAAGAGGACCATATATAACAGGATGGGGGACCTACATACCATGATGAAAAACCTATATACCAGGATGAGCCCAAGATGAGGACCATATATACCTGGATGAGGGCCATTTATACCCGGAAGGGAATCACTTATATCACGATGGAGACCACATGTAACAGAATGGTGAACATTAATACATAATGAAGGGAGAGGGGGGAATTCACAAGTCTTAAAAGGATTTAGTGTATTCAATCAATGGCATGCACACTCAAGTAAATGTCAGGTGCAAGTGAAAGGAATGCTAGAATCCCAAGACAGCCATAGAAAAGTAATCAGTGCACACTGATTCCAGAGCAGTTGCAAATAGAAGTCAATTTTATTGGTAAGGCGACAATGGAGCTAACATTTTGACTACCCTCGGGTGGTCTTGATCACAGAGTCGTTGTAATACATTGGGTCTAAAGGAATTATTTAATCTGTAGAGGACCACAAGGAGGCAGAGCTATTGAGCTGTCTGGCCCTTGTGTATGCAGGGAAGCTGAGTCTCCATATAAATACCAGATGTTTGTACAATTTAAGATAGCTGGGTAGGTTTAGTCTACATAGTGTAGGTTAGATAGAGCATCTAGAGTGTGGGAAGTCCCCTTAAAATAGGTAGCTGTTATTATAGTAAGCCCATATTGTCATGGGTCCCTCCCAATAAATGTATGGTCATCTCTAGGTCACGTTATCCAGGAAGTAGTTTCCATTGTAGAGATATACTCACAACAGTTTTGTGCTATATGTTTGGGGAAGCTGTAGTTACCTGCACTCCCATGCAGTGGCAGAGGTGTCTCCTAATCGGACATGTGAACCATTTTCCTCCAAGCTTCTCTGTTTGTCACAACATCCTTCAGTTCTCTGATGTTAATTTCTGTGTCTGCCATTATGGCATCCAGCCAATGGGTCTTAGGTCTTTTGCGACCTCTACTGCCACTGACCATACCAAGCATCATGTCCTTCTTGAGGAAATTTGCTGTCATCACATGGCCGAAGTAAGAAAGTTTCTGTTTTTTAAATGTAAAACAAAAGGGGACAGAGAGGCACCTAGGAGAGGGAACCATTAGCACTTTTGATCCAGTGTTAGTATAAAGGGGCTTCTCACCTATTTGGGTTGTGCTAACCCAGCACAACCCCGGTGTTGTGTGTTGTTTGTCCGCTGCTGCTTGATGCAGTGACTGCGGGGGATCCGGCCTTGCTCCTCTGCCCGCCCTCCGGTCACGTGATCCTTCTTAGCTGACTCTATTCTGATGTCAGGCCAGGTCCAGGTGAGCAAACCACAGGTACTATACAATGTAGCTCCACACGATCTCCCGGTGGGAGACAAAGGCAAAAATATATGTGGAAGATTTTCGTGTTATGGAGCGCTTAGATAATGGACCAGGGGGGTTAATCAATACTCAGCTTTACTCCACAATGCGTTTCAATGGCGGCACGCCACCTTTCATCAGGTGGGGGTTACATAAAACAAAGGGAAGTTGCATTATATAGACATTTGCATGTTAACATCCAATCACAACCAGTTGTTTTCAGTTCACTAGATCTAATGGTATAATTCCAAGGCTATAGGGTATTCAATGCAAACAATGAATAAATATAATTGATACCACAGATTAAAACCTATAGTGAATAAAATTCTGCTAGTCTTCTTCCCTGATAGATACAAAATTTCTCCACTTTTAAAATCATACAAACACATTTTCTAATATAATAAAAATATGAAACAGTCTCCTGTAAAATAATTTTCTTCCCATTAAAGTAACTACTAATGTCTGCAAATATAAACATTTTTTAACAAATTTTTAAAAACTTTTTTTTTTTACTTACAGGGTGGGCTCTCTAATGCTAATATGAAAAAATATAACAATGCATGTTAGTATTCTCATTCAATTACATATCAGTATACATATATCACAGATCTTCTATTCCTGAAACAAAAGACTATCCTTTTTATTCACCATTGGGAAGTTATTTTACTGCATTTTCAATGGATAGGTTCAAACCCTTGGATATAGTGTACCCAACTTATATATCCAGTAACTCTCTTTTTTGATGAGCGGGTTATACCGATCCTGTATGGTGTTCAGGATCCAATCAATATAGTTTCAGACTTATTGGGTCCTTTTGGTGATGCAAACAATAGTGTTTGGAGACACTATGTTGCATAAACCCGTTTTTTATATTCTGGAGATGTTTGTTCATTCTGGCATGGACACTTTGAATTGTGCGGCCCACATATTGTAGATCACAGGGGTAAGAGATTAGGTACACCACATATGAAGATTGGCAATTTAGATGATATTCTATTTTGAAATTCTCATCCGTGGTGAATGAACGAAATTCAGTAGCACCTGACACGATCATTTTACAGCACATGCATTTTGCAGATCTACACCTGTAACAGCCCGGGTTCACCACTAAATCCGCTGTCTCTCCCTTTTTTATTTTTTTTTCAATTCTGTATTGCTACAAGAGACCAAGTTCTTTAGACTTAAACCCCTTATCACTTATAGAAGGAGTAAATCAGGCATAGATTTAGTTAAGATGGGATCAGCTCTCAATATGAACCAGTATTTTTCAATCAATTTTTTTACACCTACTCATGATTGATTATAAGTTGTTATTAGTCTTACATCACTCGATTTCTCCTTGTCATTAGTCTGTTTCCTTAAGATTTTGTTCAGACATAAGTCCTGTGATAGGGATCTTGTTTTCAGGTAAGCATCAGTAAGGATGCTTTGGGGGTAATCCTTCTGTTTTAAGTGATCCTAAACCCAGAAACTGCCCCCCCCCCCGTATCTTTAGACCTGTCCCTGCACCCTCTCTTATCATTTCTAGCCATCCCTTTTGCAGAAAAAAATCGCTTTTGTAAAGTAAGAGAAAAGGTTATAATACTTTGACCTGTGTGAGTTCTCTCTTTCTGTGGAAGCCGAGATGGGACAGGCCTGTCTGCTGCTGCCTGGTAATTATGCACGCCCCTCTCTGCTTCTAAGAGCCTGGCCGCATCATGAAAGGGGCGGGGCTCCGGCATGACACGATTTAGCCCCGCCCCTTTCATGACGCGACCAGGCTCTTAGAAGCAGAGAGGGGCGTGCATAATTACCAGGCAGCAGCAGACAGGCCCGTCCCATCTCGGCTTCCACAGAAAGAGAGAACTCACACAGGTCAAAGTATTATAACCTTTT
>JARQOC010000004.1:271561061-271589864 GCA_033576535.1 Allobates femoralis | reverse complement strand
TATTAGCTGATGGCCCCTATACAGCTCCTGATCTCTGATCTGTCTTCTCTCCAGAGCTGTGTGGGGTCCATCAGCTGTGGGTGCAGAACTGTGGAGAGCTTTGTGAGTGAGGGAGATATGTTTGTAATGTATCCTGCAGAGTATTGGTAACTTGTGTAACGACTGGCATAAGGCGGAGGCTTCGGTGATATGGCTGGACAGAAAAATGACTCTAGCTACTGCATTAAAGATGGGCTGGAGAGGAGAAAGTTTGGTTAGAGGGACAGTAAAGAGTTGCAGTAGTGCAAACAAGAATGAATAAGAGCGACAGTAAATGATTTTGTAGTTTCATGTGTGAGAAATGGTTGAATTCTAGAGATGTTTTTTAGGTGCAAGTAACAGGTGCAAGAGCTAGTAAGTAATTGGATATAGGGAATGAAGGATAGCTCAGTGTTAAGTATGATCCCAAGGAAACGAGCCTAATGCTTGGGAGCTATGGCTGACCCATCAAACATAATTGAGATGTCAGGTGTCGGATGGCCAGTAAAGAGTGGAAAATGAGAAATTCAATTTTGGGGAGATACAGTTTCAGAAAGAGGGAGTATATGGTGTGAGAGAGAGCAGACAGACAGTCCTTCTAATTTTATATTAATCTGGGGGTGATTTCAGTGCATGATGTGTATAATTGGGTGTTATCAGCATAGAGATTATATTGAAACCCGAATCTGCTGATGATTTGACCGATAGGGGCAGTATATAGAGCGAAGAAGAGGGGGCCTACGATTGAACCCTGAAAAACATAGTGTAAAGGGAATCCGGGCACCAATCGGTCCATATGGCTAGGATTTATAATCCACCACTGCTTTTGTCAGAGGCAGTCTTTATGGTGTTGCTCAGCTCAATGCACAAGATCCAAATAAAATTGAAAGAAAAGAGCGGCACTCACCAATGTTGCTCTTGTAGTTTATTCAGTGTCGAAGTTATAGGGTGCAGGGTCGGAAGACAGTTAACCATTTGCGCAGTTGCGCTTCAACGGGTCCGGACCAGTTGGGGTGATTTGGATGTTTTAAGTTTTTTTTCATATTTGTGAAAACTTTTTTTAAAATTTTTTTCTTTATTTTACTTGGCCCACTGGAGAACCTCAGTGCTGCCCAGTCTAGTCGCTTAATTTATGTTCCAATGAGCTGATGCCTATCTGAACACAAGAGAAATTATCTCTTTCTGCTGGAGATCTCACTGGGAGATCACCAGCAGGAAGTGATTTCTAACAGGTTCGGTGGTCATTTTAAAACTCCAGGCTGTTAAGGTACCAGGGGAGGTCCTGTGATCGCATCATGGGACCTTCGATCATTGCGGGGAACAGAGCAATCCCCACCGTATATGTATGTCCTTGGTCTTGGGGTTAACAGTAAAGTTCTCTACCATAATTGTATCCAATTTTTTTTAATTTACAAACTAAACCAGGATTAGAAAGCAAAAATCTTACAATTTCATAGCTGCAGGCTGTACATATTTTGACAGGTATGAAAAGTTCTAGATGTCAAATACAATATCATGTTTCCAGTCTGTTCCAGAAGCCTATTTACAGACGATATGATAAGCATTTTGCTTAGCGTGATCTAGAACTCATTTATATTTTAGTTCAGTATCTTTTTCTAGAAGCAAAATGTATTGCAAAATGCCTAAAGCATCTTATCACTTTGCAACTGAAGGATATCTGCTAGTTTCAATTTCTTGTGGATGTGTGTATTGATTGAGAAGTCAGCAAGCATGCAGTGAGTGTTTAATGTACTGTCCCTTCTAGAAATAGTTATCATAAATTCAAACATCTTTTGGGGAAAATGTCATATTTTACTGGTTTTCCATTATCATTTCTTGCCAAAGAATACAACGGAAGTCACAGTTGAATGCTCAGATTGTTAAGAGTAAACTGGTATAAAGGATAAAAACCCTGGGATGAGGATTTAGCAGCATACACTCCTGTTTATATATCTATTGGATGTGGCTACATTGGTAGTGTCTAGTGATGGGCGAATCCTAAATTACTCGGAATCGCTTGACTCTAGCGAGTCCGAGCACAGGACTCGCTACTCGTTGCGAGTCTAGCGAGTCCAATGTTAATGAATGGGGAAGCGAGTAATAGCGAGTAGTGTGAGATTTACAAATCGCAGATGTGTCTCGGAAGCTTCAGCCTGAAGCAATCCTAGTTTTGTCATTTATTTGCATTGGACTCGTTTACTTTGCAACTGTAATCGCTGGGAAACTCGCACAGATAAGAGAAGAGTCCTGTCTCTCTGTGCAGCTCCAGGGTCCTAGAGCCTGCCTGCTGCCTGATGTAGCAGTGCTGAGATTGTTCTCAGTCTGCTCATTCCCTGTGTACAGACATGAATGTCTGTGCACAGAGATGATGTAGCAGAGCTGAGATTGTTCTCAGTCTGCTCATTCTCTGTGCATATACATCTATATCTATGCACAGGGATGAGCAGAGAGGACATCGCGTTTTGGACTGCATCGGACGGAAGAGGATTTTTTTAATTAAAGATGGAGTCTAATGGCTTTTTTTTTTATTTCTAATTAAAAAATTTCTCTGTGTTGTGTTTTTTTTAAAACAATTTAATAGAAATTCATGGCGGTCATGTCTAATATTGGCGTTCATGGCGGTCATGTCTAATATTGGCGTGACCGCCATAAATTTCGGGCTTAGGGCCAGCTGATAATACAAAGCTGGCCCTAACCTCTATTACCCAGCGTGCCACCGCCACCAGGGCCGCTGGAAGAGCGGGGTTCAGCGCCAGAGGATGGCGCTTCAATGAACGCGCCATCTTCTGGGGCGGCTGCGGGCTGCAATTTGCAGCGGGGGGTGCCCAGAAAGCTTGGGCATCCCTGCGCTGCGGATTCCAGCCCCCAGCTGCTTAGCTGTACCTGGCTAGACATAGAAATTGCGCGGAGCCCCACGCATTTTTTTGACTCCGACACGACTCCGACTCCGAGACGACTGCGACTCCGACTCCGAGACGACTCCGACTCCGAGGCGACTCCGACTCCGACTCGACTCCGACTCCGAGACGACTCCGACTCCGAGACGACTCCGACTCCAAGACGACTCCGACTCCGAGACGACTCCGACTCCGAGACGACTCCGACTCCGACTCCGAGACGACTCCGACTCTGAGACGACTCCGACTCCGACTCGACTCCGAGACGACTCCGACTCCGAGACGACTCCGACTCCGAGGCGACTCCGACTCCGACTCTGAGGCGACTCCGACTCTGAGGCGACTCCGACTCTGAGGAGACTCCAACTCCGAGACGACTCCGACTCCGAGGTGACTCCGACTCTGAGGCGACTCCGACTCTGAGGCGACTCCGACTCTGAGACTCCGACTCTGAGACTCTGACTCTGAGACTCTGACTCTGAGACTCTGACTCTGAGACTCTAACTCTGAAATTCATTAAATAATAAAAAAAAATGCGTGGGGCTCCGCGCAATTTCTATGTCTAGCCAGGTACAGCTAAGCAGCTGGGGGCTGGAATCCGCAGCGCAGGGATGCCCAAGCTTTCTGGGCACCCCCCGCTGCAAATTGCAGCCCGCAGCCGCCCCAGAAGATGGCGCGTTCATTGAAGCGCCATCCTCTGGCGCTGAACCCCGCTCTTCCAGCGGCCCTGGTGGCAGTGGCACGCTGGGTAATAAAGGGGTTAATACCAGCTTTGTTATACAAGCTGGTATTAAGCCCGAGATTCTTAATGTCAGGCCACGTTTGACCCAGCCACTAAGAATCTCCAATAAAGGGTTAAAAAAACACAACACAGAGAAAAAATTTTATTTGAAATAAAAAAAAAAGCCATTAGGGACTCCATCTTTAATTAAAAAAATCCTCTTCTGTCCGACGTAGTCCAAAACGCGATGTCCTCTCTGCTACATCCCCTGTGCATAAATATAGATGTCTATGCACAGGGAATGAGCAGACTGAGAACAATCTCAGCACTGCTACATCATCTCTGTGAGCAGGCAGGTTCTAGGACCCTGGAGCTGCACAGAGAAGACAGCTGGACTCGGCTCGCAAAGAAACAGCAGTTATCTGCGAGTTTCCCTGCTATCACTGGCACAGTAGCCGAGTCTAATGCAAACAATGGCAATCCTAGTTTTGTCAGCGTTTCTGACAAAACTAGGATTGATATTGATTTGCATTGGACTCGTGCGAGTAATCACTGGGAAACTCGCAGAGTACCGAGTCCTGCAAGTCCCTTACTACTCGCCGAGTAACGAGTCCTAGCGAGTAGATTCGCCCCTCCCTAGTAGTGTCACTTTGTACCTATTTCAGTTTTCGAGATTTGAGACCACCATGTTTTCCTCCACTTTTCATATAGCCATAAAGGAAAATGATAAAATTTTATCTAACAGCCAAAAGGGAAAGTAGTTTACCTACAACAGCTGGAATTCTAGCAAACCTTGTCCAAAAATTCTGGTAGAAAATGTTTTGGACAGACTTATTTGCGTTTAGGACCAAAACTAACAAGACTATATGACATACAAGATAACTTACTTTTTTCAGCTTGAAAGTGGTGTGGCTAAGTGGTCTCGAACTTTGCACATAGGTGATTTTACATTGCAACTGTTATTGTCTGTAGCTCCGATGTCACGTGGCCTTAGCTCAATTATTCTGCCTGAGTTGACAGCATGAGCTGCTCAGAGTCACTGATTGGCTACAGTGCTGTCCACATGACATGAGTGTTGTACTCAATAACAGACACCCGGAGCAGTGGAATAGATTCAGCCCTGGACCTGACAAGACAAACTGCAGCAGGGGAAGAAGTGTTTTTTGGAAAATAGAAAAACCCTTTTAATCATTAGCAAAATTTATCACAGTTCTGAATTTTGAAATTATTTAAGAGTTAGATTAGGTCAAAAATGTATCTGCTTTGTACATTGCTCATTTCATTTTTTATTCTACTTAATATTGGCACATTTTGACTAAACATTGCCTGCATTCTGTAAGGAAATTAAGAGGAATGGCATTATTGAACTTCCTAATTTCTTGTGATTAGCATTGGTGCAAGCTGTTTATTAGATCTTGAAATAAAATACCAGTACCACTAAGGAAATTGGAACATTGTGTTTTTTACATAACATTACTGTTTTATAGATTATAAATAAAGCATAGCTTAATGTACTACACTGTTTCTGTAACTTCTGTTGACTTCAAGAGAGCAGACTTTTACATCCAATCCTAGAAGAACACGAAATACCCAGAGGTGTGGGCTTAGGATATATAAGGGGATGTGTTGATTAACCAGGAGTGATTTTGCTAGATGGCTTCAACCTATGATCTGCGGATCCGGTTGGAAGGCCATAGACTCAGCCTAGGCACTCCGGCACCAGGTAGGGGGTCAAAACCTGGATTATATTACTACATGGACTTCAGCATCGAATGCTAGAATTTGGCTAAGATATCAGAAACTACATAAGGAAAAAACCCAGGTTGGGACAATTCGGTCACCTTGCTGCAGATTTTGCTGTGCTCAGTTAGCTTCCTATGCTTGTCGTTATTCCTCTCTTGGTGAGTGCCTGCCGAAAGCGGGGTGCTGATGGATTGGAGTAAGTGGCCTTGGAAACCATTAGGCACCAACATTCTAATTCCTGGTGAGGAAGTGAGAAACTGTTGCCTGTTACATTTTATGTTTTGCTTGGTAATGTGTTATATGTCTTTAACTGTTGGGGATCCAATAAAGTCTTATTATTGTGGTTCCCTCACCAAGTGTTGTCTGAGTAGTGTTCCGATCATGGTTAAGGAGTTCGGGTGTTCAGTTGGGATGAGCCCTGGTCATGCTGTCTTTCTAACGGCAGATGGACCAGTGAACGAGAGCACCCACTGACCCCCATGTCTCCACAATTGGGAACTTATCAAGTAAAAAAAAATGCCACTCATCTGCAGATATGCTATTAATGGATTTTGGAACATGCCCGGCACCTACATGTTGGAAATGTATTGATCCCAGACACCAGGAAAACTGTCGGGTGGGATGCCAGAATCTGCAATCTGAACAGAATCCAATGTCATCATGACAGTGTGTGAAGATTGTGCAAAACTCTGCTTGACAACTAGGGGCTATTTGCTTTATATTGGTTGTACCTACGATCCGGAAAATGAAGACACATGTAGCCAAACATATTGTGGAAATTTAAAAAACCAAACTCACCTCACGTGCTGCTAGACACTTCTTTGAAACACAAAGCGGCTCCCTGGAATACTTCAGATTCTTTGGAGTTGAAAGGGTAAACAGGTCAAAGAGAGGTGGTAGCTGGCAGGGACTGCTTCTGAACAGTTCTCTCAGTTGATTTCTTAAAGCAAATTCCAAGCAACCACATGGCTTAAACTTAATCAGAGTGATTTATTGTACATTTCTTAATTATTGAATATTGTGCTTTTTTTGTATATATAATGAATTTTTGCAATGTTTTATTAATTGATATAATTTTACATTTTTTTCCACATACAGTATGTTTTTCTAATGTATATGTAAATTTGTATGCGTATGGGGAGTGGGTAATTTCTTTTGAAAGGAAGTGACATTTTCAAGGTAGTTATTTATGATGAAGACCGTCCATCGGTCGAAATGCGTCAACCTCAACGCCACCTTCACTCATCATGTACTGCATGTATTGGATTTTTAAAATACACCTAATAAAGTAAGTTTGTAATTGCCCTTCAACTATTTTTCTGCCATTTTTGTCTAATTTTTTCAGAATTTTTTTTTTAAACACATGAAATTGTGGAACTTATTATTTTTCCAGATCTGTTGACTAAGTTCAACTTTGTTCATGGGAAAACCCTTCTAAGTTGACTCAGTATGCTTTATGTAAATATGCTATATACAACTATGCTGCCCATGGTAATACAGATTCTTGCTTGTACATGCAAAAGTTTTTAATTTCTAAAAAATTCAAATAAAGCTAAATATAGTCCAGGTATTTTAACTCTAGTTGTATTTGATTTCAAATTCCCAAGAAAATGTATTTACAGTACTTAAAAACATCATTTAGCATGATTGCTTTGCCTTCCAAAGTTTCCATGTCTTAGTGTTAGATAACAGCATTTAAAGCTGTGCAATGTAAAACATGACTTGTGTATTAAACATTGTAGAAACAGATTGCTTTCTTGATTGCAGTTACATAATGTGACAGTTTTCAATGTCCGTTTACATAAAGAAATGTAATTAAACAGGCAAAAAATGTGAAGGTGAAATAGAATAATACCAAATATTGATTGGGTTCAGCTCAAGAGCAGTACAATAGTGTGCAATCATGAAAAACTGTCATTACAGACATAAATTATAGAGTACCACCATATCATCTCTATACTTTCAATATCCTCATTGTGTTTTATTATGTGTTTTATCATTCATCCTCATTGAATAAGATAGGTAAAGAATAAGCTGCCTATAATATACAAACCTTTGTCAGCTTTGAGAATGTAAATTCGCCACCACTCACTGTGTCATATGGATTCTGTGAGAGACAGCTCAGCTGCCCTATAAGATCTGGGGCATGCTGGGTTGTCAGTATGGTAAGTAACTATTTGAGTCCTGTCTGAGACAAGGGCATGGCAGGTGTCTCAGCATTATTATTGACAGCCTACGTGCCCTATCTGGCTAGGCCTGCAGGGTTTTCTCCAGGTGTCACACATTCTAGGTAATTACCTGGCTATTTAGTTGGCATTGATCAAATAACTGCCAGTTGTAGCATTAGCTTGGTGGTGTCTGCATACTTTATGTTATTGTGCTCAGTCTCTGATCAAAAGATCTAATGCTTTTAATGATCCATTTTCCTCACCAATTTGTCTTGATCCATGCCTTCCTGGACGTTTGACATCAGACTGTGACCTGGCTATACCTTTGTCTCACCTTTTGTTTAGGACGAGCTCTCTTGGTATCTGACCCCAGATCCTCATGACTAGGGATGGGCGAGTCTACTCGCTAGGACTCGGGACTCGGCGATTCTGAAGGTACTCGCAGGACTCGTTACTCGGCGAATCTCCCAGCTTGGACTCGCACAGTGACGAGTCCAATGGAATTCAATGGCAATAAGCTTGACTCGTCACAGATACCCGCTGTCAGCAGCGAGTCTGAGCGAGTCTACGATTCCGAGTCCTACGAGTCTACGAATCCGAGTCCTGTATACTGTATTCGGGATTCGGACTGTGGAATACAGAATCTGTTATGTTCCGAGTCAGCACAGCGTGCGTGTTAGGTCAGAAAACTTGTGAAGATAGCCAATCATAGTCAGTAATGGCATAGCAAAGTTGGTTGTGTCAGGACTATGATTGGCTGCTGTCCAGCGTCATGCCTATGTCATCTATGACAGGCAAGGCAGTATATAAGGCTTGTCCCCGCCATTTTGGGCACATTCCTGAGACGATCTGACCTAGTATAGGGAGAGAGAGATATATGCTGGAGCAGATCAGGGATTGTCAGTGTAGGGAAGATTCCTTTTATTAACCCAAAAAGCTCTTCTGAGAGCTAGGAGGAGGACGGAGTAGTGCTGTGTAGGCAGGCAGGCAGGGAGGGAAGGAAGGAGAAGCCTTAGAGTGCACACAGGACGGACCTCATAGCTTAGCTTACTCACTCAGCTTTGCTAACAGCTGCAGTCAGAGGCTTAGCTGAGGTGCTGTTTCATTTTTGTTTTTGCACCAGATCGATTTTTGTTCCTAATAAGCCGTAGAGCGTTATTTTTTCTGTGGCAGACCAGTGCGTTGCTGCTAGCACGTACTCCACCTTAGGGAGTGTAGTGTGCGGCTTCACTGCCAAGTGTGAGTGCGCACACTTACCCCGCCAGCAAGTGACGCATTCAGCTAACCTAACCACATCTCGGTGGCTGTGCGCACTTCAAACCAATTTTTTTAGGGAGTGTAGTGTGCGGTTTCACTGCCAAGTGTGAGAGCGCACACTTACCCCGCCAGCAAGTGACGCATTCAGCTAACCTAACCACATCTCGGTGGCTGTGCGCACTTCAAACCAATTTTTTTAGGGAGTGTAGTGTGCGGTTTCACTGCCAAGTGTGAGAGCGCACACTTACCCCGCCAGCAAGTGACGCATTCAGCTAACCTAACCACATCTCGGTGGCTGTGCGCACTTCAAACCAATTTTTTTAGGGAGTGTAGTGTGCGGTTTCACTGCCAAGTGTGAGAGCGCACACTTACCCCGCCAGCAAGTGACGCATTCAGCTAACCTAACCACATCTCGGTGGCTGTGCGCACTTCAAACCAATTTTTTTAGGGAGTGTAGTGTGCGGTTTCACTGCCAAGTGTGAGAGCGCACACTTACCCCGCCAGCAAGTGACGCATTCAGCTAACCTAACCACATCTCGGTGGCTGTGCGCACTTCAAACCAATTTTTTTAGGGAGTGTAGTGTGCGGTTTCACTGCCAAGTGTGAGAGCGCACACTTACCCCGCCAGCAAGTGACGCATTCAGCTAACCTAACCACATCTCGGTGGCTGTGCGCACTTGAAACTAATTTTTTTAGGGAGTGTAGTGTGCGGCTTCACTGCCAAGTGTGACAGCGCACACTTACCCCGCCAGCAAGTGACGCATTCAGCTAACCTAACCACATCTCGGTGGCTGTGCGCACTTCAAACCAATTTTTTTAGGGAGTGTAGTGTGCGGTTTCACTGCCAAGTGTGAGAGCGCACACTTACCCCGCCAGCAAGTGACGCATTCAGCTAACCTAACCACATCTCGGTGGCTGTGCGCACTTCAAACCAATTTTTTTAGGGAGTGTAGTGTGCGGTTTCACTGCCAAGTGTGAGAGCGCACACTTACCCCGCCAGCAAGTGACGCATTCAGCTAACCTAACCACATCTCGGTGGCTGTGCGCACTTCAAACCAATTTTTTTAGGGAGTGTAGTGTGCGGTTTCACTGCCAAGTGTGAGAGCGCACACTTACCCCGCCAGCAAGTGACGCATTCAGCTAACCTAACCACATCTCGGTGGCTGTGCGCACTTGAAACTAATTTTTTTAGGGAGTGTAGTGTGCGGCTTCACTGCCAAGTGTGACAGCGCACACTTACCCCGCCAGCAAGTGACGCATTCAGCTAACCTAACCACATCTCGGTGGCTGTGCGCACTTGAAACTAATTTTTTTAGGGAGTGTAGTGTGCGGCTTCACTGCCAAGTGTGAGAGCGCACACTTACCCCGCCAGCAAGTGACGCATTCAGCTAACCTAACCACATCTCGGTGGCTGTGCGCACTTCAAACCAATTTTTTTAGGGAGTGTAGTGTGCGGTTTCACTGCCAAGTGTGAGAGCGCACACTTACCCCGCCAGCAAGTGACGCATTCAGCTAACCTAACCACATCTCGGTGGCTGTGCGCACTTGAAACTAATTTTTTTAGGGAGTGTAGTGTGCAACTTCACTGCCAAGTGTGACAGCGCACACTTACCCCGCCAGCAAGTGACGCATTCAGCTAACCTAACCACATCTCGGTGGCTGTGCGCACTTCAAACCAATTTTTTTTAGGGAGTGTAGTGTGCGGCTTCACTGCCAAGTGTGAGCGCGCACACTTACCCCGCCAGCAAGTGACGCATTCAGCTAACCTAACCACATCTCGGTGGCTGTGCGCACTTCTAACCAATTTTTTTAGGGAGTGTAGTGTGCGGTTTCACTGCCAAGTGTGAGAGCGCACACTTACCCCGCCAGCAAGTGACGCATTCAGCTAACCTAACCACATCTCGGTGGCTGTGCGCACTTCAAACCAATTTTTTTAGGGAGTGTAGTGTGCGGTTTCACTGCCAAGTGTGAGAGCGCACACTTACCCCGCCAGCAAGTGACGCATTCAGCTAACCTAACCACATCTCGGTGGCTGTGCGCACTTGAAACTAATTTTTTTAGGGAGTGTAGTGTGCGGCTTCACTGCCAAGTGTGCGCGCGCACACTTACCCCGCCAGCAAGTGACGCATACAGCAACACCTAACTCCAACTTGGTGACTGTGCATTCATCTACAATGTCTCAAAAAAAAACAATTACCAAAAAGGATGTTGCAAAGGGACAGGGACGAGCTCGTGGCCGCAGCAGTCTTGCCCAAGAAGGCACTGGTACAAGTACACAGCCTAGGATTGATAGAACGTCCTTTTTTCTACCTAGAAATCCCAGTACTCAAAGAAAACGTGTGTTGAGGCCGGATGAGCATGACAAGATAACATCTTGGATGGCTCAGACGCCCTCGACCACTGGTTCTTGCAGTACGCAATCATCCGTGGCAAGACATTCTAGTGTCGCTACAGACAATGCAGCGCCATCCAATCCTCAAAGTCGTCATATTGCCTCAACCCATCGGCAGCCAGAGGAAAATTTGAATATGGACCTTGGTCACTCGGATGACTTATTCGGTTCTTATCAAGGGGTTTCTTTGTCACTGCCTGACGAGATACTTGAAGTAGACGAAATGTCTACTCATGGCCAAAGTTTGGAAGTAGCGCGTCCTGAGGAAAGACACTTTCACGAAATGCAAACAGTATCTCAGGAGGTGGATGATGATGAGGATGATGAGACACACATCTCATCTGGCCAGCCTGCTCAGTCAGTTTATCCAGAATTCTTTGAACTGGAAGGGGTGGATGATGACACCACAGATCCTACCTGGATTGCTGAATTGCATAGCCAAGAGAGCAGCCAGGAGGACGAAAGTGGCTATGTACCACTGGCAAAATCACAAAAGCGTACTGTCTCCAGAACACAAACTGTGAGAACAGTTGCCCAAATAGCGTCAACTGTGGCACAAACTGTGCCAACTGTTGCACAAACTGCAAACACAGTTGCCCAAAATGTGTCCACAGTTGGTGTCGAACAGAGTCATCCTCCTCTTCCTCCAATTAAAAATAAAGGACGAACAGCCAGTGTGTGGAAATTTTTTAAGGATAGCCCAACATTACCAAATATGGTTATCTGTAAGATGTGCCAGGCAAGGCTTAGCAGAGGCACGGTAAAAGGAAACCAGAGCACCAGCAGTATGCGCAAGCATATGTCTCTTAAGCACCCAATTCAGTGGGCACCCTATCAGGGTTCAAAATCAGTGCCTTCTGATCCAAACACTTCCAGGCCACCTCAGATACATCCTTCACCAGCAAGTGTTCAGGCTTCAGCTCCTGCTCAAGCGTACTCCTCCCAAGGTGCTTTACAAGACAGACATGACAGTAGTCAATCCTCTTGTCAGTCTGGTCCAAACGTGCAGTTGTCAGTGCCACAGCTGTATGAAAGACAGCGGAAGTTCCAACCGACACACCCATATTCCCAAAAAGTGACAGCGAAAATAGCCAAGTTGTTAGCTGTGGAAATGCTGCCGTTTAGGCTTGTGGGTACAGAGTCTTTTCGGGAGTTGATGGCTGAGGCAGCACCACGATACTCTGTACCCAGCCGGTACTTTTTCTCACGTAGTGCCGTTCCCGCCTTACACCAGCACGTGGTTAACAACTTAAAACGTGCTTTAACAAATGCTGTCACCGCCAAAGTCCACCTAACTACGGACACGTGGACAAGTAGTTGTGGACAGGGCAGATACATTTCACTAACGGCTCACTGGATCAACCTGGTGGAGAGTGTCCCAACTTCTAAAACTGTACCATCTGACATACTTCCAACTCCACGAATAGCGGGCCCAACATCATTCCGGGTGTCTGCCTCCTCATATATGTCCAGTGCCCAATCTGCTTCTGCCACTTCCTTGTCCACTGCTGAGCCTCAAGCACCATCACGTCCGAGTTGGGAGCTTTGCAGTACTGCTTCTGCAAGGCGACAACAGGCTCTTCTGAAGCTTATCTGCCTAGGTGACACACGTCACACTGCAACAGAGTTGTGGAAAGGTCTCAAGCAACAGACCGATGAGTGGCTGGCCCCACTGGAACTACAACCAGGTCTAGTAGTGAGCGATAATGGTGCAAACCTTGTGGCGGCAATAAAGCACGGTAAACTTGTACATGTGCCTTGCATGGCTCATGTCCTGAACCTGGTAGTTCAGAAATTCCTCAAAATATACCCAGAGTTATCTGAGCTACTGGATAAGGTGAGGCGAATTTGCGCCCACTTTAGACATTCGTCCACAGCAGCTGCAAGTCTTTCTGCCCTTCAAATCCAATTTAACTTGCCGAAACACAGGCTAATTTGCGACATGCCTACGCGATGGAACTCCACCTTCCATATGCTGGCAAGGTTTAATGAGCAGCAGAAGGCAATAGCGGAATTTCAGCTGCAACATGCCCGTCAACCTGGAAGTCATACCACACACATCGGTACTTTCGAGTGGGTCTGGATCGCTGACCTTTGCGAGTTGCTGGATAACTTCGAATACTGTACCAAACTCGTCAGTGGGGATCAGTCGATTATAAGTCTCACCATCCCCATGCTCTGCCTGCTCCAAGAATCCCTATTGAATCTCAAAACAGATGCTTTGAGAGCACAGCGGATGGCTATGGAGCCAGAATTGAACATCGCTGATCCTAGCCACCCTAGCCAATATCAGCAGGCTACATTGGTTCAGGAAGATGTTGATGAGGGTGATGATGAAGAAGATTTATTTTTCTCTGGTACTGATGTGAACCCTGATGGGACTCCCAACCCTACGTTTATGTCGGTACAGCATGGGTGGGCTGAAGAGGAGGAGGCGGACACCGATTTAGAGGCCACGACGCGTAGTGATCTTCATTCTGTTGTAACCGAGGAGATGAGTCTTTGCAGCTTAGCACACATGGCTGAAGTAATGTGTCAATGTGTCTCCAAAGATCCACGCGTCATACACATCTATGACAGCGACCTCTACTGGTTGTCAACGTTTTTGGACCCACGGTACAAAGACAAATTTCAGTCGCTGCTGTCGCACTCATCCAGGGGCTTAACGATGGATCATGTAAAGAGGGTTCTTCTTGATATTTTGCTGGCAATATCACCGTCTGAATCCGCTATACATCGAAGAACCAGCTCTTTCCAACAGCAGCCTTTGGTTGGGACACAAACGCCATCAATGACAAGAAGAGGTGGGGGTAAGATGTCCGCCAACTGGGCGATGTTCAACAGACCTTCCAATCAAGAACGTAATTTGACTACGGTGACCTTGAGTAGGAGACAACAATTGTCCAACATGGTGCAGCAGTATCTCAGTGACAGTACCAGCTTCCTAACCGACCCTTCTGTACCCTTTAATTACTGGGTTTCCAAGCTGCACACTTGGACTGAGCTGTCATTGTATGCCTTGGAGGTGCTGGCATGCCCAGCTGCTAGTGTGACATCAGAGCGTGTTTTCAGTGCCGCTGGGGTATAGTCACTGATAGAAGGTCCCGCCTCACCACAGAAAATGCCGACAGGCTCACTCTAATTAAATTCAACAAGGATTGGATATCATCACAGTTCCTAAGCCCTCCTGACGACAGTACACAATCCTAGATTAACCTAATCATAATTAATATGATTGGGATATTGCGCTGTTAACAATATGCCCATTTTTGACAGGAATTAATGACAAGTCCCGTAGCTCTGTTGATTTGATTCGGCACCCAGTCCAAGCAATAATATGCTATGGGCCAAGCGCCCTGCTTTATGTAAAAAAATACTTTATTAAGCCCTTTGGGCTAATTTTTTGAGGCACCAAGCCTAGGACTGCATAGTTGGCCTTGCTTCTTCTATGCTCCTAGTCCAAGCAATAATATGCAATGGGCCAAGCGCCCTGCTTTATTTATAAATAGACTTTATTAAACCCTTTGGGCTAATTTTTTGAGCCACCCAGGCTAACAAGCTTATCATGCTTTGGGAGACACCCTGGCTAACAAGCTTTTTATGGCCCTTAGGCCTACATTTATACCAAAAATGGGATACAGCCCCTTGGGCTAATTTTTGGAGCCACCCAGGCTAACAAGCTTATCATGCTTTGGGAGACACCCTGGCTAACAAGCTTTTTATGGCCCTTAGGCCTACATTTATACCAAAAATGGGATACAGCCCCTTGGGCTAATTTTTTGAGCCACCCAGGCTAACAAGCTTATCATGCTTTGGGAGACACCCTGGCTAACAAGCTTTT
The DNA here is from genome assembly GCA_033576535.1 of Allobates femoralis. Classification (NCBI taxonomy): domain Eukaryota; kingdom Metazoa; phylum Chordata; class Amphibia; order Anura; family Aromobatidae; genus Allobates; species Allobates femoralis. Next base: position 271,574,827 of record JARQOC010000004.1, on the reverse strand, counting down.
TATGGCCCTTAGGCCTACATTTATACCAAAAATGGGATACAGCCCCTTGGGCTAATTTTTGGAGCCACCCAGGCTAACAAGCTTATCATGCTTTGGGAGACACCCTGGCTAACAAGCTTTTTATGGCCCTTAGGCCTACATTTATACCAAAAATGGGATACAGCCCCTTGGGCTAATTTTTTGAGCCACCCAGGCTAACAAGCTTATCATGCTTTGGGAGACACCCTGGCTAACAAGCTTTTTATGGCCCTTAGGCCTACATTTATACCAAAAATGGGATACAGCCCCTTGGGCTAATTTTTGGAGCCACCCAGGCTAACAAGCTTATCATGCTTTGGGAGACACCCTGGCTAACAAGCTTTTTATGGCCCTTAGGCCTACATTTATACCAAAAATGGGATACAGCCCCTTGGGCTAATTTTTGGAGCCACCCAGGCTAACAAGCTTATCATGCTTTGGGAGACACCCTGGCTAACAAGCTTTTTATGGCCCTTAGGCCTACATTTATACCAAAAATGGGAAACAGCCACTTGGGCTAATTTTTCCAGGCACCAATCCTATGCCTGCATCGTGGGCGGTGCTTGGACTATCATCCTGCTGGAGCCTGTTGAAGGGTCCCACTGTACGCTCCATACAAAACGCGTAGACGCGATGTGTAGCATGTAGACGTCCCAGCCTCTCACATGTGTGTTCATAATCTTGTTGCCATAGCAAGGCATAAAGTAACCCCCCAAACACAGGCACTGTTTGTCAGCAACAGTTGTATGTGGAGTCATGATTTGACACTTAGTAACCAAGGTGACTTCATGCGCCATGCGGGCCGTAAAGTACTTGCTAATGATGCTCTCTCCCCTGTCCCCCACGCCAACAGTCTCGGGGTAATCCTTGACTCCTCCCTCTCCTTCAAGCCCCACCTGTAGTCCCTAACCAAGTCCCTGTGACTCCAACTCAAAAATATTTAACCAATTCGGTCGTTCCTCAATCCTGACACTGCTGAAACACTCATAAATGCCCTCATCATCTCCCGCCTTGACTACTGCAACCTCCTTCGCATAGGTCTCCCTGCCAACTCTCTTGCAACTCTCCAATCTATACTAAACTCTGCTGCCCGGCTAATCCATCTGTCCTCACGCTACTCCCCTGCCTACCCCCTCTGCCAAGCCGTTCACTGGCCCCTCCGGCCCACAGAGAGCTCACTTTAAAACACTGACCATGACATTCAAAGCCTTACACAACCTATCCCCACCATACATCTCCGACATGATCTCCCGATACCATCCCTCACGCAACCTGCGTTCATCCCAAGAACTTGTCCTACAGTCCACCCTCATCTCCTCTTCCCACAACCGCATACAGGATTTCTCCCGGTCATCCGCCATGCTATGGAACTCCCTGCCCCACCTCATCAGTCAGTCGCCTACCCTCTGAACCTTAAAGATACTTATAAAGACTCACCTCTTCCGACAGGCCTACAACCTGCCATGAGACCCCGCTACACGCCCCACGACCGACACCTTCCCCACCCTATTGTATCCCCACCCACCCCTCGTAGAATGTGAGCCCACGCGTACAGGGTCCTCTACTATTGTACCTGTATGACCTTATTGTCTATGTTTATTGTACTTGTCCTTCTCTACCTTTTCCTCATGTAAAGCGCCATGGAACCTATGGCCGCTATATAAATAAATAATTATAATAATTATGATGACTTGAAGCCCAACCAAAAAAAAAAATCCACATTCATTCCTTGAAAAAAAGACAGACACAAAGCTGGTTTTTAAAACTGTGTTTAAAAAAAAAAAATGGCAGCACTGTTTGGACATTCCAACAAATACTACCTTTAATTAAGGTAACTACATCAAAAAAAATAAATGGAGCCCTACAGGTCCTGGTAGGTGGGCTGTCCGTCCTGCAAAAGGTCAAGGGCCCCACGGATGGCCTGGCCGAACCCTTCAGGGTGGATCATCTGAACAGGTGTAGGGAACGGTGGTAGGTCCCTGTTCGCTGGCCACTGGCAGTGAGGCAAAGCCCTGTGGGGTGGGACTTGGCTGTCCCGTGTTGTGGGCCTGCCCAGCCTGTTACAGTTTATTTTCCACCCATCCAAATATTGGAACACATCACCGGGGTCGTTTCCTGGCTGACAGGCTTCCAGCACTATCTGTAATGCTGACCTTGCCCGCAGTAGCCTGTCAAATGGAATATTATCCATGAATGGTATAATACTGCGGGCAAAGTCAGCATTACTCTGTTGCACACTTAATTGTGCAGACCCCGGGATGGGACCATAAGCTGGGCCAGCCGCTGGTGGCGTCGGTGGTGGTGCTGGCCCTGCCGCTGGTGGTGGCGGTGGTGGTGCTGGCCCTGCCGCTGGTGGTGGCGGTGGTGGTGCTGGCCCTGCCGCTGGTGGGGGCGGTGGTGGTGCGGACCCTGCAGCTGGTGGCGGTGGTGGTGGTGGTGGCGGGGACGGCGGTGGTGGTGTTGATGGGCCTGCCGCTGGTGGCGGCGGTGGTGGTGCTGGCCCGGCCGCTGGTGGCGGCGGTGGTGGTGCTGGCCCTGGCGCTGCTGGCGGCGATGCTGGTGGTGGTGGTGGCGGCGGCGACGGCGGTGGTGGTGGTGGCGCCGGCCGTGGTGGTGGTGGTGGGTGTTCTCCACGCCGCCTTCTGTTTGGCGGTGGAGGGTTCACAGCACGACGCCCTCTGTAGTAAGCTTCTCTGTGGGTAAAGTAAAAAAAAATTTGGTGAATGCATTGCATTTGGAAACAAAAACATAGGTCAAACATTAAGTTGCACGCTTTTTAGACTCTGTGTATCTGTGTATTATTAATCAGATATTTGTTATTATTATGAAAGAATAACCAACTGTACATAACATAAAGGAATACGTGACTTTCTTTGCTAATTCCATACTAATACATAATTTTTCACCCCCTGATTAACACCCACCCCCCCCCATCCCATCTAATCTAGACGATCAATAACACCAATGGTTCACATGAAAAAAAAAAGTCCCCCTGACTTCACTTTTTACTTGACATACTTAATTCACAAAACTTTTAGCTTATATCATCTATATAAAGCAGGGAAGGGGTTGAAAGGTATACAATATATATATATATAATCTATTTATATAATCGGGAGTTTGAAATTCCGGCACTGTAGCCTAATCCCAAACTCCTTAGCGTCACTGCGAGCGGAGACGCGTATGCGCCTTCGCGAGCCGCAGACGCTTAACTCACACAGCCGCTATAGCGTTTTCTCGAGCGGCCTCGCGCCCTCCGCTCACAGCAAGACCTGCGCCCCTCACAGCGCCCAATCCGCCCCGGCATGCTGGCATTTGTACTTCCCCCGTCTGTGCACCCACAGGTCTTAGCAGATCACTGATGCTGACAGCGGGGGGGGACAACACAGACAATCAAATCAGGAGGAGGTCAGTGTCAGGAGGAGATGACAGATGCCCGCCGGGGCCTGTGACACTGCAGAGGTCACAGCGGGGCTGTGTGTGCGGACAACGGGGAGGCCGGGGGCTACGGACGTACCGAACACGTCCTCTGCTCCTGGAGATGTGCCGCGGTTCCGCGCTCGCAGCGTATCTGACGCTGGAGCAGCGCTCACCACGCCCACACCACGCCCTCTGCCAAACAACCCACACCTCTCACTAACCTCCTGCAGCTAACCACACCCCATGTTTACCTTTGCCATGATGTCATTTAGCTGCGGCCGCTATCTTTAATAAGGTCAGAAATTATGGCAGTAATCGGATCTCTGCTCCCTCTAGCACGCCCCAACACTGTAGCACCATCTATTAACCCTATTCTCATCACCTATATACTCTGCTACCCACAGAGCCGTCTTTATACTCTGCTACCTCAGACCCGCCTGTATACTCTGCTACCTCAGACCCGCCTGTATACTCTGCTACCCACAGACCCGCCTGTATACTCTGCTACCCACAGACCCGCCTGTATACTCTGCTACCCACAGACCCGCCTGTATACTCTGCTACCCACAGAGCCGTCTTTATACTCTGCTACCTCAGACCCGCCTGTATACTCTGCTACCCACAGACCCGCCTGTATACTCTGCTACCTCAGACCCGCCTGTATACTCTGCTACCCACAGAGACGCCTGTATACTCTGCTACCTCAGACCCGCCTGTATACTCTGCTACCTCAGACCCGCCTGTATACTCTGCTACCCACAGACCCGCCTGTATACTCTGCTACCCACAGACCCGCCTGTATACTCTGCTACCCACAGAGCCGTCTTTATACTCTGCTACCTCAGACCCGCCTGTATACTCTGCTACCCACAGAACCGCCTGTATACTCTGCTACCTCAGACCCGCCTGTATACTCTGCTACCTCAGACCCGCCTGTATACTCTGCTACCCACAGACCCGCCTGTATACTCTGCTACCTCAGACCCGCCTGTATACTCTGCTACCCACAGAGACGTCTTTATACTCTGCTACCTCAGACCCGCCTGTATACTCTGCTACCCACAGAGACGCCTGTATACTCTGCTACCTCAGACCCGCCTGTATACTCTGCTACCTCAGACCCGCCTGTATACTCTGCTACCCACAGACCCGCCTGTATACTCTGCTACCCACAGAGACGCCTGTATACTCTGCTACCTCAGACCCGCCTGTATACTCTGCTACCTCAGACCCGCCTGTATACTCTGCTACCCACAGACCCGCCTGTATACTCTGCTACCTCAGACCCGCCTGTATACTCTGCTACCCACAGACCCGCCTGTATACTCTGCTACCTCAGACCCGCCTGTATACTCTGCTACCCACAGAGACGCCTGTATACTCTGCTACCTCAGACCCGCCTGTATACTCTGCTACCTCAGACCCGCCTGTATACTCTGCTACCCACAGACCCGCCTGTATACTCTGCTACCCACAGACCCGCCTGTATACTCTGCTACCCACAGACCCGCCTGTATACTCTGCTACCCACAGAGCCGTCTTTATACTCTGCTACCTCAGACCCGCCTGTATACTCTGCTACCCACAGACCCGCCTGTATACTCTGCTACCCACAGAGCCATCTTTATACTCTGCTACCCACAGACCCGCCTGTATACTCTGCTACCCACAGAGCCACGTGTATACTCTGCTACCCACAGAGCCGAAATGGAACCTAATGTATATATTAATAAATAATACTAAATGTACACAACAGTGCTGCAGACACATACCTTGGCATACGGGCCACCGGGTGAAGGAAGGACAGCCGGTCATAAAAGTGGTAGTGGTTGAGCAATGGAGCGGCTCCCGGTTGTCTCTCTGAGTACTGCCGGTACTGCTTCTTATGCTGGTCCCGGCAGCTCCTGCACCGTTTTTTAAGATGGTCAACTGTGAAATGATTTGAAACCGGCTTTAGAGATGTGTAATATTTGAAACAACAAAAGTATGTGTACAAATCAACAATAACATTTTATTCATTTTGTGTGTGTAATGTGTATACAAGGCACAGTGACACGACAGTGTGGAACATCATCAACAGCATTACGGACATTGAGCTCACGTGGCCACAATCACAAATCAGGCAGGACACATGTCAACGCATAGAGAATGTAATAGTGCGGGCACCAGACTCTGGTCATTAGTGGTATTTATATACACCCAACCCCTTGGCCGAAAGAGCCAGGAGGATCAGACATTAAACTCATTGTACTGTTGTGACCCCATCCAAATATAGGCAACTATGCGGTGGAGCATGATAACACATTCAGGGTCCTGTATACCCTGCTATGGGGGCCCTGTATTCCCACTGCTGGGGGCCCTGTAAACCCACTGGGCCACTGTCTACCCACTGCTGGGGGCCCTGTATACCCACTGCTGGGGGGCCTGTACACACACTGAGGGCCCTGTATACAGGACTGACTGGCACCCTACAGTTTGGGTCGCAACCCTCCCTCACTGGCCCGACACAGGTGAGGACGGGGGTGGGGGGGGGTGATGACTGGCGGCCGCCTCACAGTCACCGCAGCTCCCGCATTATCCTATGGCTCGCTCCCAGCCGCAGCCTCGCGCTCCTCACAGCCGCTCGCTAACAGTCGCAGCCGCACGCCACTCACAGACGCTCACTCCCGGACGCAGCCGCGTGCTGATGACGTCATCGCGCGGCCAGGAGCTTCCGTTTCCGCCTGCTGCTTCAGGGACATGCGGATTATTCATGCTCCTGCAGCCGCATGACCCGTGGCACCTGGGCCAGTCCGCCCCTGCCTGTATACCACAATATGGGGGCATGTATACCCAGCTGGGGGCCTGTATACTTTGCAGGGGGAGGTGTATACTCTGCTGGGGGGCTGTCTACCAGTGATAGCCGCTGTATACCAGGATGGCGGTGAATATGTTTTCATAGTTTTTCGGGGCAAAAATAGGGGGGTCGGCTTATACACGGGTCGGCTTATACACGAGTATATATACAGTAAATGCAATATATAACGTGTGAACTCATTTAACTTACTTAGATTGCTCTGTTCCTCATGGTCACTCCGATGGAACGCAGGGAACATCTCTTGGGCGATCTCTCTCCAGGCTGTATTAATTAGGGTCGTATCCCCATAGTCAGGATCTGTAGGGAGCCATAGAAATGGACGAGCCTCCACAAGTGCAATAAGACGCAGTGTGTTCACCATGCCACGTCCTGCTGCCATGATTGCACTGATGAATGGATCGCTCTGTGTGTGCGCCTGTCAGCGCGACTCGCTTCCTGTTTCCTTAAACCATGGTGTGTGCTGGAGAATCCCTTCCCTCGCATCATCGGCTACAAGCCTCAAAATAAGAGAAAAACCAGCGAGTTTGGACTCGCACACTTTCAGAGACACATCAGCGAGTTGTAAATGTCATTATTCGCTATTACTCGGGTCCCTATTCATTAACATTGGACTCGCTGGACTCGCAACGAGTCCCGAGTCCTTGACTCGGACTCGTTGGGGTCTTGCGATTCCGAGTCTTTTCGGACTCGCTCATCTCTACTCATGACTATCCAGCTGCTCATCCAGCCCATGAGTAATGAGTAGTGTCACAGAGTGGTTAAAGCGAAATCTGAGGACACCTACAGCATAGGCCCATGTGCAAGAAGTATGATTAAGCTAATCTCCATTTAAAGAAGCACTCCAATTTATATTTTTATAATTAAATGTGTATATATATGCATGTAGTGTGAGTGTACTAATATACTTAAATACTTCTGCTTTGTCTGGTCTACAGCACTTTTTGTTTCTGCTTTTCGGTCATGATTTCACAATTAGCTGGCTCACTCTATGCTCAATGCACAAGTCGGAAGTCTCTTTTACTAAGCACCCCTATGGAGCCTTGTTTTGATGCTGTATGGGTTTACATTGTTTAAACCAGTTCTGGGTTATGCAGAGCACAAAGTTCCCTACATGGTAGAAGGTGCTCTGGTCAGATGAGACCAAAACATATTTTCACATGATCTGCTGCCCTCTGGTTTTTATTTGTGTTTGTCTGATGTTTATATCACATACAGAAATATAATTGCAATCATATTATGAGTACCAAAAGGTTATATTGACAGTTAGAATGAGTTAATGCAGCAAGTCAATATTTGCAGTGTTGACCCTTCTTCTTCAGGACCTCTGCAATTCTCCCTGGCATGTTCTCAATCAACTTCTGGACCAAATCCTGACTGATTGCAGTCCATTCTTACATAATCAATGCTTGCATTTTGCCAGAATTTCTTGTTTTTTGTTTGTCCACCCGTCTCTTGATGATTGACCACAAGTTCTCAATGGGATTAAGATCTGGGGAGTTTCCAGGTCATGGACCCAAAATCTCTATGTTTTGTTCCCTGAGCCATTTAGTTATCACCTTTGCTTTATGGCAAGGTGCTCCATCATGCTGGAAAAGGCATTGTTGGGCGCCAAACTGATCTTGGACGGTTGGGAGAAGTTGCTCTTGGAGGACATTCTGGTACCATTCTTTATTCATGGCTGTGTTTTTAGGCAAGACTGTGAGTGAGCCGATTCCCTTGGCTGATAAGCAACCCCACACATGAATGGTTTCAGGATGCTTTACAGTTGGCATGAGACAAGACTGGTGGTAGTGCTCACCTCTTCTTCTCCGAATAAGCTGTTTTCCAGATGTCCTAAACAATCGAAAAGGGGATTCATCAGAGAAAATGACTTTACCCCAGTCCTCAGCAGTCCGCTCCCTGTACCTTTTGCAGAATATCAGTCGGTCCCTGATGTTTTTTCTGGAGAGAAGTGGCTTCTTTACTGCCCTCCTTGAAACTAGGCCTTGCTCAAAGAGTCTCCGCCTCACAGTGCATGCAGAAGCACTCACACCAGCCTGCTGCCATTCCTGAGCAAGCTCGGCACTGCTGGTAGTCCGATCCCGCAGCTGAAACAGTTTTAAGATACGGTCCTGGCGCTTGCTGTTTTTTCTTGGGTGCCCTGGAGCCTTTTTGACAACAATGGAAGCTCTCTCCTTGAAGTTCTTGATGATGCCATAGATTGTTGACTGAGGTGCAATCTTTGTAGCTGCGATACTCTTCCCTGTTAGGCCATTTTTGTGCAGTGCAATGATGGCTGCATGTGTTTCTTTAGAGATAACCATGGTTAACTGAAGAGAAACAATGATACCAAGCACCAGCCTCCTTTTAAAGTGTGTAGTGGTGTCATTCTTACTTAATCATGACTGATTGTTCGCCAGCCCTGTCCTCATCAACACCCACACCTGTGTTAATGGAACAATGACTAAAACGATGTTAGCTGCTCCTTTTAAGGCAGGACTGCAATGATGTTGAAATGTGTTTTGGGGGTTAAAGTTCATTTTCTAGGCAAATATTGACTTAGCAAGTAATTGCTGTTAAGCTGATCACTCTTCATGACATTCTGGAGTATATGCAAATTGCCATTAGAAAACTGAAACAGTAGACTTTGTTAAAATTAATATTTGTATCATTCTCAAAACTTTTGGCCATGACTGTATATGTGTGTGTGTGTGTATAAGTATGTGAGTGTGTATGTGTGTGTGAGTATGCATGTGAGTGTGTATGTGTGTGTGAGTATGCATGTGTGTGTGTCTGAGGGTGTATGTGTGAGTGTGTGTATATGTGTGAGTGTATTACCACGCCCCCTTGGCGACACATCGCCGGCGGCTGGTGCTGGGGACTGCTGGCAGCCGCCTAATGCCGGGTGCTGGCAGCTGCCGGCTGGTGCCGCCTCACAGGTGCTGGCGGCTGCCAGGTGCTGGCAGCTGCTGACAGCTGCTGGGTGCCACCTGGTGCCACCTCCTGAGTGCTGGCAGCTGCCGGGTGCTGCTTAATGCCAGATGCTGGCAGCTGCCGGGTGCTGGCGGGTGCCGCCTGGTGCGGGCTGCTGGGTGCAGGCTGGTGCCTGGTGCCGCGTGCTGGCTGGTGTCGGGTGCTGGCTGGGGACAGGTGCTGGCTGGGGACAGGTGCCGGCTGGTGCCGGCAAGTGGGAGACCGGGAGCCACAGAGGAAGAAGCTGCCAGGATCAGAAGCGTGGAGTCAGGTAAGGCGCTATTACAGCTGAAGATAGCAGCCTGGAGGGGAAAGAATAATCAGGGAGGGAGGGGGGGTGGCCACCGCTAAAAGTGCCTAGGACAGCAGGAACTCCAAATATGGCCCAGTGTGTAAATGTGTGAATGTGTGAGTGTGTATGTGTTTGTATGAATATGTCTGAGGATGTATGTGTGAGTGTGTATATATGTGTGTGTATAAGTGAGTGTGTATGTGTGTGTGAATGTGTTTATATGTAAGTGTGTGTGTGTGTATATTTGTGAGTGTGCATGTGCGTATGTGTATATGTGTGAGTGTGTATGTGAGTGTGTGTGTAACATAGTAACATAGTAACATAGTAACATAGTTTTTAAGGTTGAAGGAAGACTTTAAGTCCATCTAGTTCAACCCATAGCATAACATGCTGATCCAGAGGAAGGCAAAAAAAACCCATGTGGCAACACTAAGCTCCACATTGGGGGAAAAAATTCCTTCCTGACTCCAGATACGGCAATCAGACTAGATCCCTGGATCAACGCCCTATCAAAGAATCTACTATGTATAACTGATAATATAGTTTTCAAGAAAGGCATCCAGGCCCTTCTTAAATGTTAGTAGTGACTCACTCATTACAACATCATGTGGCAGAGAGTTCCATAGTCTCACTGCTCTTACAGTAAAGAATCCATGTCTGTGATTATGATTAAACCTTCTTTCCTCCAGACGTAGAGGATGCCCCCTTGTCCCAGTCTCAGGCCTAAGAGTAAAGAGATCATTAGAAAGGTCTCTGTACTGTCCCCTCATATATTTATACATTATTATAAGATCACCCCTAAGCCTTCGTTTTTCCAAGCTAAATAACCCCAAGTTTAATAACCTGTCTTGGTATTGCAGACCCCTTAGTCCTCTAATGACTTTTGTCGCTCTTCTCTGGACCCGCTCTAGTTCAGCTATGTCTTTCTTATACACCGGAGACCAGAATTGTACACAGTATTCTAAGTGTGGTCGCACTAGTGACTTGTATAGAGGTAAAATTATGTTCTCCTCATGAGCATCTATGCCTCTTTTAATGCATCCCATTATTTTATTTGCCTTTGCAGCAGCTGCCTGACACTGGCCACTAAATGTGAGTTTGTCATCTACCCATACACCCAGGTCTTTTTCAGTGACAGTTTTGCCCAGTGTTTTACAATTAAGCACATAATTATACCTTTTGTTTCCTCTGCCCAAGTGCATGACTTTACATTTATCCCCATTAAAGCGCATTTGCCATTTAGCAGCCCAAGCTTCTAGTTTACATAAATCCTCCTGTAATATAAAATTGTCCTCCTCTGTATTGATTACCCTGCAGAGTTTAGTGTCATCTGCAAATATTGAGATTCTACTCCGTATGCCCCCTACAAGGTCATTAATAAATATATTAAATAGAAGCGGGCCCAACACTGACCCCTGTGGTACCCCACTGTTAACTGTGACCCATTCTGAGTGTGTTCCATTAATAACCACCCTTTGTTTCCTATCACTAAGCCAGTTCTTAACCCACTTACACATATTTTCCCCTATCCCCATTGCCCTCATTTTATGTATCAACCTTTTGTGTGGCACCGTATCAAAAGCTTTTGAAAAGTCCATATACACCACATCCACTGCATTTCCTTGGTCCAGTCCAGAGCTTACTTCTTCATAGAAGCTTATCAGATTAGTTTGACAGGAACGGTCCCTCTTAAAACCATGTTGATAATGGGTCATGAGGTTATTTTTCTTCAGATACTCCAGTATAGCATCTCTTAGAAAACCCTCTAGGATTTTACCCACAGTAGAGGTTAAGCTTACTGGCCTATAATTGACAAGTTCAGTTTTTGTCCCCTTTTTGAATATTGGCACCACATTTGCTATACGCCAGTCCTGTGGTACAGACCCTGTTATTATGGAATCTTTAACTATTAAAGTGTGCATGTGTATACAGTATGTGTGAGTGTGCAAGTGTGTACATGTATGTGTGAGTGTGTGTGTGAGTGAGAGAACAAAAAGAACAGAGACCAGGTTGTGGGGACATCTCTACAAAATCGCGTTGGGATGGGGACATTACTACAAGATGGCAAAAGAGGGAACATTACTAAAAGATGTGGACATTACTACAAAATGAGGACCAGGATGGGGGACATTAATATAGGATGAGGACCAAGATGGGGCATTACTACACGTATGGACCAGGGAGGAACATTACTACAAGATGGGGATCAGGGTGGGGGCATTACTATAAGATGAGGACCAGGATGGGGACATTACTACAAGATGGAGACCAGGGCAGGGGCATTACTACAAGATGAGGACCAGGATGCGGACATTACTACAAGATGGGGATATTACTACAAGAAGGGGATCAGGGGGGCGTGGCCTGACTGGCAATGGCAGAGGCTGCATAACTTTGAGCTCCTGATCTCCCGGGCACAGAAACAGCCATTACCAGCTTCCAGAGCCTGCAACAGCGATCTCCTCTGCACCACAAAAGACCGGATCCCTCACTGCACCGATGGGTAAGACCAGACCAGTGACAGGACTAGCACCAAGGCGGGTATCCGACTTTTTCACAGCCCCCAAGCCCTTCGCGCTCCAGGAGCCCAACATGGCGCCTCCCTCACCCAGAGCAGCACGTGCGGCCAAACGCGGTCCACACTCTCAGGAGGTGGCTGGCGGGAGTCAGGCACCCGAGATCCCCCTGACACACGCCAGCATGAGGGAGCTGCTGGAGGAGTTCCGGGCTTCTCTCCACACCGACATGATGAAAATGGTGGCGGAGGTGAGGGGTGAAATAGCAGAGCTGAGCTCACGCACAGATTCATTAGAAAGAAAGCTAGCAGAGATCATTTCCTCTCATAATGCCCTGCTGGACAAACGAACAACTAAAAGAGCAGATTGCAAGGGTCCAAAGCAAAAATCTGGACCTTGAGGACAGATCACGCCGCAACAATGTAAGGCTGAGAGGGGTGGATGAAAATGTGCAAAATAGAGAGCTAAGGGGCTTTCTGCAGGGGTTCCTAACTGCAGCTCTGCCAGACACAGACCCCATGGATTTCAAAATTGATAGAATACATAGGATACCAAAGCCATCAAACCTGGATCCCTCCCTGCCCAGAGACATTCTTGCAAGAGTGCACTATTTTGAAGTGAAAGAAGACTTTCTCAGGTCTCTTAGATCTCGTCCTGAACTACCAGATAAATATGCACATATTGAAGTTTATCAGGACATTTCACCTGGAACCTTACTTCAACGCAAAGCATTTCAGCACTGCACCAAAGTCCTGAGGGAGAATGACATCCCTTACAGATGGGGATTTCCCACAAAGCTTATCATCAAAAAAGAGGACAAATCCTATGTTTGCTTACTGCCTGTTCATGCAGAAAGACTATTGAAACAATGGGGACTGATGAACTCCCCCCCTGTGGAGGGCTCGGATAAACCTGGCTCACAAACTGGCTTGGATGGAAAGAAAAAAAGAGGAAACAGACCAAGAATTGATCCTGAATGGTTCACAGTATGATACCACTGCAGGTCCATAAAGCTTGATAGCCCGGAGTAGATCAGGAACTCTTGTACTTTTATGTTCCTGAAACTATCTTTTACCTTTTTTTGTTTCATTCTGAAAAAATTTGTTTAGTTTTTTAAATTCTTTTTTGATTTTACCCTTTTTCTTCTCAATCGCCCAAAAATTTCAAATCCCCCCCCTCTCTCCCCCCCCCACAGTGCTTTTGGGATATCTTATTAACACATTTCTCATCCCCCCTTTATATTCTTTTTTCTTTTTTTTCTGCACACCCCCAAATTAAGACCTTCCCTCTCTTCTCATTTTTTCTACATCTAAACCTTCCCTTTTGATTTGCTTTTCTTTATCCCCGTAAATCTGGGGTAATATTGCCCCCTTTAGTGCGTTTAGTTGGCACCTTTGTTTTTATTTTTCTTGGTTTTTTCCCCCAGGGTTTTTGGGGAAAAAAAAGTACCAAGATGTATTGTCTGTGTATAATGCCCTTATGCTATTGTTCTCCAGTTAAGGGGAATTTTTTCATAATCCCCATGTGTTTCCCCCTCCCCTTCCCCTCCCCCCCCCCCTACGGGGTGGTCTCCCCCAAGTAAAGATTTTTCTACAATTGAATGGTTTGATCCCCATGGTATAACAGCGGGCAGTAAATGTAAAAGGATTAAAAGTTGGAAATCTTTGACTGGAGACGATCAAAACCCGGTATGATGTTTTTTTCCAAAACC
>JARQOC010000004.1:271484121-271560961 GCA_033576535.1 Allobates femoralis | reverse complement strand
TTTAAGTTTCAGGATTTTAGAGATTTCTTTAAAAAAAATGGAATCTTAAAACAGATAGCAGTTTCAATTACGGTGCTACATTACAATTCTGCAGCATAGAACACTATAATTAGTTCTGTAAATGATTGCAGAATAATAGTTGCTGAGAAAAAAACGCATTGCATATGGATGTCATACAGATGGTAGGTGAGAAAAAATGTGCACACTTGCATTGCACTCACATGAAATATGGCATACTAAATGGATTCTACTTTCCTTTTCTCCTGGTTGGAAATCGGTCAGATTTTTCATAAAATCATGTTACCCTGATTTTTATTATCATACTGCAATCTGTGAGATTTATATTTTATTTATCTGTTTTACTATTTATGGAGGTTGAACACATATCTTTTTAATTGTTCTGCCAATACCACTAGGGCCCATGTATCAGACCAAAATGCTGTTAGGGATGAGGAGATCAAGGCCATAATTTTGTCTGAGGTCCCATTGGACTCACACAAGAGAGTCTACATCTATCTTACTCAAAAAGACATGAGGTTGCAGGTGGGAATGAATGATCAAGACCTGATAGCCCAACACACCCCTAAACCACAGGAAGGACATTCCATAATGGTACCACATCATGTTTGGGCTTTGTGACAAATTTAGTCTAAAAAAGTATGCATTCAACTTATGAGATAAAGTGAGATTGTGCTCTTTCTGGGCATTCATACAGAATTCTAAAAAAAATTCCTAATTGCCTTATATTTTCAACTAGTATATTCTGTATCATTGTAATTAAAGGGAATCTGTCAGGCCAAAAATCCATATGTAACTGCTATCATTTTCTAATTCCTTTCTCTAAGTTCTCTCTATTCATGTATTTCTGTTATTCATACTTCCCTCCTATCCTCTGTAAACTTCCAAATTAAAGATTATATCCATCTGTCAATCACAGTGAGCTCTCTGCTGTCCATGCCCCAATGAATGAATATTCGTGCATCATTACATTGTCCTGCCCTCCTCTCTGATCTGTCTGTTGTGTGACTCATTCACTGCAGACAGAGAAGGAGTGATCTTAGCTGCAGCTATGAGCTCTTCATGTCATTGTGTGTATGAAAAGAGAGGGGGGAGTGGAGAGCACGAAGAGTGGTTACCAGGGGACACCAGAAGGGGGCAGCAGGGATCCACTCACCTCCTTTTGTTGTGACACCCACAACTGGTTAATAAACCTGGTCGCTGCAGTTCCCTTGAGAGATAGAGAGAAGCTGTTTGTAGTGATTCTGGGATATACACTGCGCTGACCAGCAGGAGTAGGTAAGGATTCTTTGTTCAGCAGGAGTAGATAAGAATTCTTTGTTCAGCACACATCACACAACACACTGGTACCACCATGATGTGTGCTGAATAAAGAATTCTTATCTGCTACTGCTGGTCAGTGCAGTGTATATCCCGGAATCACTACAGCTTCTCTCTATTGTGTGTATGAGACATATATGCAATGTGTGCAGTCTGGGATATTTTTATGTGATTATAAGTACATGTGATCATTTGCTCAGCAGATACACACATTACATGTATGCAGGAAAACCAAAATCTTACAGGTAGCAGACTGTAACATAAAACACGTCCTGCTCTCAGCAGAGAGCACAGAGGGCTCTATTCAAGGGTAACATTAGTATCATACTAAAAAAATGATCTGACGGTGTCCCTTCAAAGACAGTTTCAAAGCAGCCTGTAAACTTTTAAACATGTAAGCAGTGACAGCAATAATGTACTGCTAAATATTTATGTGTACAAACTGAAATAAGTTGAATTCATGATTGAAAAAGCATTAAAATGGCTGTTATTCTTTCTTTATTACAAACTTTTATGCTCCTACACATTGTTTACTTATATTCTCAGATGCAGATTAGACATGCTTTACTTTTATCAAGAGCTTTTATTCTTTTTTATTTATTAAATAGCCCATGTTGTTTGTGTATCATTTCCATTAGCTAAAGGAAGGTTATCTTAAATGTAAACATATGTCATAACAACTGGGTCCTATTTGTTTATTTTCCTTACTAACACATTTCACAATTTCTTGGCTACTTATCCTAAGTCATGTGGCAAAGATCCTTATAAGTCAGTATTTGAATTTCCAGGAAAGAATTGCAAGGTCTATAAGTCTCGTCTATAAGACGATTTGGCTCACTCCACAAGGAGAAACATTGCCCCTTGGAGGTGCTTGTCAGGGGCCTCTCGTACAGCCAATCCAATCTGCACTGTCGAGGTGCAAACAATCGAAAATATGTCTGAAAATAGAGTTTCTGATTTGGCTTTTTATCCTAAGTCATGTTGGAAGACTTTTTAAAGGGTTGGTATTGACTTTTAAGATTGCCATGTCTTATATGTGACACTAGAGTTACTGTCCTCTTTTTCATTCAATAGGCCATTAAAATGTCCACATAAGTCAGGCGGCAAGACTTATTAAAGAGTTGAAATTGATGGTTAGGATTGCTACATCCAACAGGTGGCACTAGAGCTCCAATTCTCTTCCTTTCTATAGAAGCTAGGGATGGGTGAACTGCTCTGTTTTCCCTGGGTTCATGATGGGGGGTTGCTCTGTTAAAGCAACATACTGTTTATACTTACCGGGTCCGCATTATCCCTTTCAGTTGTGCGGCGGCGCTGTGTCACTTCCAGGCTTCTGGGGGGAATAGTCACATGACTGGCTCCAATTGCCAATCACATATGCCAAGAAGATAAGAGGCAGCCCGGAAGTGACACAGCAACGCGTCACACAATGAACAGAGAACTCCTATCTGGTAAGTATATTAAGAGTATTAACTATTGGCTTACTTTAACGGAGCAACCCTGGTCACGAAACCAAATAGTTTACCCATCCCTAATAGAAGCTTTTTTCATATTTAAATTCCCAGAGGAGCATTGCATAACCTCTAAGGCTATGGTGACACATAGCATTAATACCGCTTTTTTTCCGCTGTGTTTTTCCCCCAAAGAACATCTGCATCTGCGTTTCCCAGCAAAGTGAACGGACTTTCACTTTTGCAATTTAGATGCTGCACTTTTTTTAGCCACACTTTTGGGGGAGAAAGCATGCACATAAAAAGAATCAACATGTTAATTGTTTGCACTTAATAGCACACACTTTCCTCCATAGGCCCCATTATAAGCGTTGGAATATGAATCGCCGTTCATACGATGCTGTATTCCAGCGCCTATAAGCATGGGCACAGGAGAGAAGCAGGGTGTGATGTCACACGGGGGGAGGAACACAGGATTTTTCCTCCCCCCATGTGTATCTACATGAATTGCAACACCACCCGTGGTTCTTGGCAATTAGGTGGATGGCCGACGCTGCAGTTCCGGTTCCCTCAGCGGCCCTGGTCCCTCCACTTGCCTGCGACCAGCAATGGATGCGGTATCCACAGGTGGATTTCTCCCTACCCGCATCCCTGGGACTAGCGAATGTCTCTAGAGCACCTACACGGCTCTCTACATCCTGACAAAACTCCTGACTGGAATCTTTCTACATTTTTCTACCGGTTTTTTTATTCTGTCACTGTCCGACTCTATTCCTGCGCTTCTCTCTGATTGGTTCTTTCAAAAGCTCCCTCTTTCCTACTGGTCCACCCACCTTCCTATCTAATCCCCTATCTCCAGCCAGGTATAGAGTATAACAGCTCCCTCCATCTTCCTGGGCTGTAGTGGCTAGTGTTGAGTGCAGGTGTGTTGGTACCAGGTAGTGCCCCCTCCTTACCTCAGGTGGGGGTGCCACACCTCAGGCTAAGGTGCAGTACCTCTGTGGCTACTGGATCCTCAAGGGCGCAACAAAATGATTGAAAATTCTGCAGTCACATAAAGTGACTTTTTATCGTTTGACAGGACAACCTCTTTAAAGCATTTTCATAAAGAGGGAAGCATGTATCAGATACTAGAAGCAAGACTTCAGTCATGTATATTTAACTCTGATATACTGCAGAATTTGAGAGAAAAACATAGTTGAATGGATGAGCTGCACAGAATACTAGTCTGACTGGTTGACTTCCAGAGTTTTCTCCCTGCTGGCTGTCAGTGACTGATCGGTCTCTACCTACTGCTTGGTCTATTCAACCATGTGTTTCAGTGAAACACCACATCATTTCTGGATTAAAAATATATATATGGCTGAAATCATACAATGTATTGTTGTTTGTGAATAGGGCAGCATGCATCTGTCAGGTTCCCTTTAAGGTTAATTGCTGACATCGAACTTTGCTGCTAAAACCAAATCCCATGGCCATTGGGCAACAGTGGGTTGAGTTTTGGATGCAAGCGAAAAGAAGCAGAGTCTGCAATCATTCTTAAACTATAATTTCATAATTCTATTGAAAATGAAATGGATATTTTGCTTGATATATTACTTGTTTCCTTATTAGCATATGATAAAGCATTGCTCATGTAAATGAAACAGCAGAAAGCAATCTATTTTAAAATGAATGTATATTCAGACAGTGGTTTAATTAGAGATTGAGCATAGGCAGTGTGCTTTCTCATAGCCCTTCAACCTTTATTTTAACACGCACTGCTGATAGAACTAAATTAAGCCTAGCGGGAATCAGACATTTAAAAGCACAGTACACGTTAAACAAACTTATTATTAACATCTTAAACTATGAAACCTAATTGTGAATTGCTTGAGTTGCATTGCTTCAGTAGTTCCTTAATCATCTCATTAGAGCCCACATGCTAGGATCTCAATGTGAAGGGACTAATGATCTTCATTAGAATGGAGGAGAGAGAAGTAGAGGTGTTTGCTTCTTAAACTATTTCTGCCACCCATCATAAGTCACTTTAATTGGATGGTATGTTTCTGCTGAAAGACACATAAATAAAAGGCCTAAGTATTTCTTGATTTTGTGGTTTTAATGTGCATAGGGAAAACTCTAGTAATAATTATCCACTGTTTGACAGGTACTCCTTTCAAATCTCATGCCAATTAACTGTTAATGGTAATGCCTTTAATAATATACTTCCTTAAAGGGTATGTTCATATGTTCAATTTTGCATTTTTCCTGTGAGAATAAAAGATAAGTAAAAAAACATCAAAACATAAATAAATCTGCTATCCCCAACATTAGGGCCACTTTACACATACCAACTTATCTGTTTAACTTCTGAACAACTTACTGGTTGCAGTGAAATCATGGACACATTGCTCCATTTTGTGGCTGTGTACAAATGTAACAATGTGTCCATGATTTCACTGCAACCAGCAAGTTGGTCAGAAGTTGCACAGATAAGTTGGTGTGTGTAAAGTGGCCATTAGTGTTGAGTTTTGCATACTCTCTTCATAAAGCTCCTTTAAGTGCAGCTTGTTAAGTGCACGGCAGAAATATACCAGAAATGTAATCTTATGGATTATATTCATTCTGTTTACCATTGCTATTTTTGGATCCAATCATCTATATCTTTTATTAATAGGTATGTCTGTTTCTTCTGACCAGCACTACTGAATGTATCTATCTACTGTATTTTTTGGTCTATAAGATGTACCAGATCATAAGACACACCTAGGTTTTGAAGGAGGAAAATAGGGTAAAAATATTTGAAGCAAAAAATGTGGTCATGATGCACTGTTATGGGGGAGATCTGCTGCTGACATTGTCATGGGAATGATGCCCCTCTGTTTTGTACTAACATCCCCCATTCTGAGCCCTTTCCAGATATATATTTACCAATCCTAGTACACATGTTTCTCATCCTTGTCCCATCCTGGTTGGTATATGTGGCCCCATACAGGTGTATATGGCTCCTATCATGCCACACACATAAAAAAAAAATGACTCTACTCATTCCCAACCTTCCCTCAGTGCATGGTGTCTTCCTCTGATGGCGGCAACTAACATTACCAGTCTCCTATAAAGTGGTGCCAGAATTCGTGCATGAGCAGAACACATTCTCTGGCACCATTATATTGAAGACAGTCTGTAGCATTTTCAGTTCTCTATCAAAATGGCGCTGACAGCAGTGCATGTGCGGTTGTATACACTAGATTGACTTGACATTAAAATGCGACTGTGCATGCACTGCTAACGCAACCATTTTGGTAGAGACCTAAGGATTCTACAAAGTGTCTTCAAAAAGAGGAGGCAGGCATTATCACAGAACAGAAGAAGAGGCAAATGTTATTGCCCAGCTGCTGCAGTAAACCAGCCACTGGGTGACCACATCTATCAGCTATTAAAGAAAATGCAAATTCACCTCTTTAGTGCAGACATGTTAGTGAGAGCTTATGGGTAAAAAGAGCAGTGAAAATGCATTCTTGTTTATAGCAGGCACACATATTTTCCTCGGCGCCGACTCCTGCCACTTGTGACTCTGTTCCTGCTTCCTGTGACCCGTAGTGCTGCTCCCCACAGCCACAAACTGGGTACATCCGACTTTCCTTCAAAACATTTTGTGAAAAAGTGCATGTTATAGCCCAAAAAATGCAGTATTCCTGGTAGGTCTTATCTTATTCTTCTGACCAGCACTACTGAAACCCAATTATTTGGAAACATATTCACATCTATCCATCTATCTATCTTTATCTGGTAGGTTGGCTCTGACCACCACTACTGAACTTTACATCCCCGACTTATTTAGAACCAATTTTACATCTCTTTATTAATCTATTTGTGCATGTTTTGATCATATTATATGTATTTTAACTAGCAAATTGTCTTTATTTTTAATAACTCCTTTAATCTAGCACTTCCCTTCCTTTGGTTCTCTGACATGTCTCTTTGTAGCTCCACCTTTTTGTTCACATGTGGTAACTTTAACATGCAATTAAATTGATATAGATTTGGAGGCCCAGGTTTATGCTGACTGAATGTATTCAGCTCCTTTAAGGGCAAGCTTGTTAAGAACACAATTAAAATATTACAGAAATTTACCAGATGTGAAAGAAGATAACAGCAACTAACTGTTACAAACTTTACCTCTCCTTTTTCAGTATTAACATACAATTTCACTCTTTCACCATGCTCTCACAATTTGTTGTTCCCTTTTTGCTTCCTTTATCCTTACACTTTTTATGTATCCGCAAAGCCCAATACACTCAAATCAATTATGTGGCCTTCCCTCTTACAATCTCACCTAGCTGCATCTTCTGATCTTCTCTTAAATCTTAGATTCTTTTTAAGTAATGAAAAGTAAGCCATGAGCTTTTCTTCGATGACAGACTCTCCCTCTCTCTACTTCTCCTTGCTGCTGATGATATATCACAATCCCAAGTCTCCTTGCTCACAACTTAAAACTCTTTTACTTGATCCTTCATTCTTCCCCTCCACACAGCCTATCTGCTGACAACATTTAACTGTTCCTCTCTGGTTGAGATGTCAACTTATTGCTGTCCAAAATACCAGAGAATCTATCAACTATATTCTCTTTCTTCTCATCATATTTTCAAAAACAGAATGTGGAGAATCATCATCTTTCCTCCATCTCACTCATCCCCAGTACCTGATCTATTTATCTTAATAAACAACATCATGCTTTCCGCTGTACAAAATGTCTGCTGATTTGATGTTACCCTGGTCTCTGCTTAGTCTTTAAAATCACACATCAAAGCCCTAACCACAACCACAACTCAAAAGTATTTCCAGAAACTATCCTTTCCTCAATCACAAATCTGCTGAAATATTAGTGCATGCCCTCCTTTTCTCTTGCCTTGACTAGACTACTTCAATGTGTCCTACCAAACAAAACTCTCATTTCTCACCAATGTATCCTTATTTCTGCTACCCTATTAATCCACCTCTCTCTCACACCTATGACCTTCATTGGCTTTCAATTCCCCATCACATCCAGTTCAAGTCGTTAACAATTATTTACAAGTCCATAATCTGTCTCCTACATACATTTTTAAACTAATCTCCCAATGTATCCCTACACGTAATCACCAGTCCTCAAAGATCACCTTTTCTCCTCCACTTTCATATGTTCCTCCATCAATCACGTCCAAAATCTTTCCGCAAATCTTTTGGAATTTAAGCCTCAGCACTTCTAATATTTAGAACTTTATACGTAATGTAAAAACTCATCTGTTCAGGAAATCTTGCACACTGCAGTAACCCTGCTACCACATCAGGACCACTGGAACAGCTGAAATTCCCTGACCAAACGTCTCCTTCCCCATTTGTAAGACTGAGAAAGCAAGGTCCACTTCCCTTTACACCAGTCTAGTCAGTTTGTTAATTAGGTTTATGTATGTAAGATATATATGTGACCCTTTTCAATAGTAAAACACCATATTAGCGGTTCTTCAATAATAATAATAATAATAATAATAATATTAGCAAAGGAAATATTTATAATTATACAGCCTATGGATACGTCCAGACTGTGATTTAAAATTATTTTAGCTATTGGTATACAGCTTAAGTCCATAGTAATACATTGAGTTGAATGCAATTTTGTGGCTTGAAGCGGTCAATCCATAGTTAAAATGAATCACTAATGCTACAAACGTCTCATTGTACTCCATGCATGAAATGTCAATCCAATGACTTTCCAAACCATAAGAGAATCTGTACTTTTTGCATTCATTTGTTTTTAAGTAATACTATCAACATAATTATGTCCAAATACCAAGTAATTATCCAGTGAGGTACAAGTTTAGACGTTACCAAGTATGGATTTGGTCCTTTGTCCTATTAGCCGCTGAAGGCTAATAACCTTTAAATTTTAGAATTTATCTAAGTTTGAGCCAGTTTTAGATTCTGCAAGGTGATACAGAAAAGAAACAAAGCAGAATGTTTACCATCAATCATTTCCATCAGTTGACATACATAATTAGACTCAGTATATTGAAAACTAAAGACATTTTTTATTACATCTCTAAAGTTAGGCATTTTCAAAAGACGAGCAAAAAATTAAGGGAAAGTATTGGTAATGTTTGACCATTCTTATATATTTAAATGTATCAGAAATTGAAGACACTTACTTGTTCAGGACCTTTTTTAATATTAAAATCAACTGTCTTTTTGTATTAATGTGCAAAAATTCGAATAATTTAAAAGGCTAAACATGTATAGCAATATCTGCGAAAAAATATCAATACCAATGTTTAAAGAAAAGTTACACCTACATTTAAAGATTATTAGATCCTCAAACAAACCATTTAAAGCATATTGTAAATGATGCTTTACAAAAAATGGTCATACTTACCTTTCACAGTGTATGTCAAAAATTGAATGACTGGCTTCCACAAATACTGATATTAATCAGGTCACTGATTATGAAAGTTTGTGTGCTAGAAAGCCTGCAGTCTTGTTCAAGGATATTGTTTATTATATTTTATGAACCAAAATTTTTGTTCTTATACTTACATAAGAGTGAATCAAATTTCAGAACCCTGCTCCAGTGACCACATTTTTATGAAAAAAAATACATAGAAGCCATCCAACCATGACAAGTATACTTTACTATGGATCATCTGCAACACATGAATATGTGTACATAAAAACAGGTATCTGAATGAGCCTTTAGTCATTACAGTATATATTCTAGATATAAAAATAGGTAAAATCTGCAGAGTACTTAATCTAATAAAAGCATACAATTGAAACCAGAAGTTTACATACACTATATAAAAAGACACATATGCATGATTTTCTTACAGTCCAACATGAAATCAGAATAAACCTTTCCCATTTTAGATCTGTTAGGATAACCATAATTATAAATATTTGTTAAATGCCAGAATAATGAGAGAGAATGAATTAATACATTTTTATAACTTTCTGCAAAGTCAAAAGTTTACATACACTATGATTAATATGCCTTTAACCCCTTAGTGACGGAGCAAATTTCCACCTTAATGACCAGACCATTTTTTGTAATTCTGACCACTCTCCCTTTATGAAGTGATATCTCTGGAACGCTTCAACGGATCCTAGCAATTCTGAGATTGTTTTTTCGTGACATATTGGGCTTCATGTTAGTTTTAAATTTAGGTCGATAATTTTTGTGTTTATTTGTGAAAATATAAAAAAATTGGCAAAAATTGGCAAAAATTTTGAAAATTTGACAATTTTCAAATTTATTATTCTTATTCTGTTGAACCGGAGCGTTATGTGACACAAAATAGTTAATAAATAACATTTCCCACGTGTCTACTTTAGATCAGCACAATTTTGGAAAAAAAAAAATTTTGGTTAGGAAGTTATAAGGGGTCAAAGTTCATCAGCAATTTTTCATTTTTCCAGCAAAATTTACAAAACCATTTTTTTAGTGACCACATCACATTTGAAGTCCGTTTGAGGGGTGTACATGACAGAAAACACCCAAAAGTGACACCATTCAAAAAACTGCACCTCTCAAGTTACTCAAAACTACATTCAAGAAAATGATTAACCCTTCAGGTGCTTCACAACAACTAAAGCAAAGTGGAAACAAAAAATGGACATTTTAATTTTCCAACAAAAATGTTATTTTAGCCTCAATTTTTTCATTTTCACATGGGCAACAGGATAAAATGCATCCTAAAATTTGTTGGGCAATTTCTCCTGAGTACACCGATACCTCATATGTGATAATAAACCACTGTTTGGGCGCATGGCAGGGCTCAGAAGGGAAGGAGCGCAATTTGACTTTTGGAGCTAATTTACCATTCAAAAAGTCAAATGGCGCTCCTTCTCTTTCGAGCCCTGTGGTGCGCCCAAACAGTGGTTTATGACTACATATGAGGTATCGGTGTACTCAGAAGAAATTGGCCAACAAATTTTAGGATGCGTTTTATCCTGTTGCCCATGTTAAAATGAAAAAATTGAGGACAAAAGAAAACGTTTGTGAAAAAAAAGTACTTTTTCATTTTACGGATCAATTTGTAAAGCACCTGAGGGTTCAAAGTGCTCACTATGCATCTAGATAAGTTCCTTGGGGGGTCTAGTTTCCAAAATGGGGTCACTTGTGGGGAGCTCCAATGTTTAGGCACACAGGGGCTCTCCATACGCGACATGGTGTCAGCTAACAATTTGAATGGAAAATTAGCTCCAATTGCTAGCAGACACCATGTTGCGTATGGAGGCCCCCTGTGTGCCTAAACATTGGAGCTCCCCCATTTTGAAAACTAGACCCCCCAAGGAACTTATCTAGATGGTGTGTGAGCACTTTGAACCCCCAGGTGCTTCACAAATGAATCCGTAAAAATGAAAAAAGAAACTTTTTGTGGAAAAGAAAGTACTTTTTCATTTTTATGGATCAATTTGTGAAGTACCTGAGGGTTCAAAGTGCTCACTATGCATCAAGATATGTTCCTTGGGGGATCTAGTTTCCAAAATGGGGTCACTTATGGGGGAGCTCCAATGTTCAGGCACACAGGGGCTCTCCATACGCGACATGGTGTCCGCTAACTATTGGAGCAAATTTTCCATTCAAATTGTTAGTAGACACCATGTCGCATATGGAGAGCCCCTGTGTGCCTAAAGATTGGAGTTCCCCCAAAAGTGACCCCATTTTGGAAACTAGATCCCCCAAGGAACATATCTTGATGCATAGTGAGCATTTTCAACCCCCAGGTGCTTCACAAACTGATCCGTAAAAATGAAAAAGTACTTTTTTTCACAAAAATCTTTTTTTCCTTTTTACAGACTAATTTGTGAAGCACTTGGGGGTTGAAAGTGCTCACTATGCATCTAGATATGTTCCTAGCGTGTCTAGTTTCCAAAATGGGGTCACTTGTGGGGGAGCTCCAATGTTTAGGCACACAGGGGCTCGCCATACACGATATGACATCCACTTACAATTCCAATTGTTAGTGGACACCATGTCACGTATGGAGAGCCCCTATGTGCCTAAATATTGGAGCTCCCCCACAAGTGACCCCATTTTGAAAACTAATGAAAGGCACTAATTCTGGTATTATTTAGGAGCGCTCAGTAAAGAGAAGCAGATACCAATAATTGAAGTAGACCTGTTTATTCTGGTTTGTCCACTACGCGCGTTTCAACAGCGACCGAGACAAAAAGCAGGGTGCACCACAGTCCTCAAGAAAGATAGAATGGTGCCGCACAACAGTGTCAAAATTAATCAAGAGAGAAGAGAAAGAGACACTGCAAGGATAGGCGCACACAATATCATGTGAGAAGTGGTTATTTATTCAATTTTTTCTCTTTTGCTTTGACATAGTGATAAGGTGGGGTCAAACAGACAATTCTAAAAACATTTAAAACGAGTTACAATGACTCGGTAGCATGTCACTATCACATACCTGAGTGAAGGTAGCTCAGGTAAGAAGGGTTAAAGCAGGTATGCACATAGGTGTGCCAATTGATAATATGATCAATATACATTCAGACAGTGTGATAGTATGAATGGTAACCACCAGGTGGCTGGAGTACCAGCCAAATTACCTGAATATATGATGTTATGGTCAAAAACTTTCATACATGGATAAAATTAACTGTCAGCATGAAATGGGGTTGCCAAAAATACAGACCCAAAATACCCTGTGTGGATGATGTCATATATACAAAGTGGATAATTAGAACTCAAGTATATAATTCCTCAACAGTTTATACAATAGTCAACAGATCTTTGATACGGTATTAAAACAGAGGAAAGATATATCAAAGTGTATTATTAAATTAAAGTATCCAATTACCTAGACACCCTGAGGCAGTGCAGAGCTAAGGTTAAATAGCAGGCTTGGCTATTGGCAGATAAGAAAACACAAGGATCCAGTCAAGAGGTTAAACATTGTCAGAATGAAAATGGAGGAAAAAAAAAAAAAAAAAGACATATTCCAGGTAATGACAAGTATATCCCTGTAGAGCACTGTAGGGTACAAACCGAGTAAACTCGTACAATCAGAAAGCCAGCATCAATGATAACAGGGATACAGGAGTACACAGTCAAAACAAAAAAAAAATTAATAAAAGTGCAAAATAAACCTCAGTATATGACTATGAATCAGCAGCACAGTGCTGTCTAAGTTTTGCCAATATGCATAAACCAAACAATCAATACTGCCCAATGCACTGCAGAGTGGAAATACCCCACATTATGGTTACATGTAACGATCTGTGTGCAGATCAAGCTAGTTAGGGGAATCAGAGGCACCAGGATTGAACCACACTGGGAGTTTAGGTCTGAGAATATTATACCTGTGTATTCCTGCCTGGAATGGGGGAGAGGTGGAATTCAGACCCCCATCCTGGGCATGTGTAGTGACAGGAGGGGCCCGACGCGTGTCGCCGGGAGGGCTTCGTCAGGGGCTGCTACTACCCTGTTGCACCCACCTTATAAAATATCAAGCCCTCATACAGACTCCACGGTCAGACCAGCCCAGCTGCACATGTGTGGGAGGGACAGGGAGATTTCCCTAGGTCTCCACCTCCTCTATAGTGCAGCAGCCATATTATAGTAGGGCAGAATGCCAGTGCAGCATGACAGGGTCAATTATAATGATAGTAATGTGCATAGAAGGCTTAGGAAGGCAAGCCAAATAATAGGAGAGAGTATTAAGTTATATTAGTAGTTGTGTTGAGCGATCATCAAGTTAAGTGAAAATGCAAGTATATACTGTAACAGAGGAATTTAGAGCAGCATGAAAGGGATCCACAGCAGGAAATAGCCTGGTCAGCGCAATTGTGCGTTGGATCAACACTGGGCTAAGCTGTGGAACCAATATAGCACAGCAGTATAATAGACAAGGATGTCCCAAGTATAATAGACAATGATGTCCCAAGAATATGAGGAGCCCCCCATGGAGGGCAGGAGCTGCAGATAGCAGGGCAAGTGTGATTGTGTGTCAGACGCTCACCAAATCCTGCTATAAAGATTAATGAGGCACATGCCAAGGGAAGTGAAGTACCACCCTGTATGTCATCTCATTATCTTTCGTATAATACGGTACATAATGCGCATAAAAAGTACTCAAGCCCACAAAAAGTGTGGGACCCCATGAGCAACAATAGCAGCAATAACAAGGAGTACTCCCAATTGGGATAATGGTCGGCACCTATCCAATTCCAAATGATTATGAGTAGTGACCCAGCGCCAAAAATCTGGTGTCATCCACAAGTTATGTATGGAATATGGTATAGTGCACTAAACCAGAGGGTGATTTCCCTAGGTCTCCACCTCCTCTATAGTGCGGCGGCCATATTATAATAGGGCAGGATGCCAGTACGGCATGACAGGGTCAATTACAATAATAGTAATGTGCATAGAAGGCTTAAGGAGGCAAGCCAAACATTAGGAGAGAATAATTAGTTATATTAGTAGTTGTGTTGGGCGATCATCAAGTTATGCAAAAATGCAAGTATATACTGTAACAGAGGAATTTAGAGCAGCATGAAAGGGATCCACAGAAGGAAATAACCTGGTCGGCGCAATTATGCATTGGACCCTCACTGGGCTAAGCTGTGGAACCAATATAGCACAACAGTATAATAGACAATGAGGTTCCAAGTACAATAGACAATGATGTCTCGAAAATATGAGGAGCCCCCCTTGGAGGGCAGGAGCTGCAGATAGCAAGGCAAGTGTGATTGTGTGTCAGACCCTCATCAAATCCTGCTATAACAATTAGTGGGGCACATGCCAAGGGAAGTGGGGCACCACCCTGCATGACATCACATTATGTTGCATATGATACGGTACATAAGGAGTACTCCCAACTGGGATAATGGTCGGCACCTATCCAATTCCAAATGATTATGAGTAGTGACCCAGCGCCGAAAATCTGGTGTCATCCACAAGTTATGTATGGAATATGGTATAGTGCACTAAACCAAATCAAGAGGTCCAAGCTGGACCGAGAGTACCTCTGCGCAGAGGAGCCACTTATGGGCAAGGGAGGTAAAGCCTAAAAATAACCCAGATTTTTGTGGAGAACAAGGAGTCCTGACAACTTATCAAGAGTGAATGGTAGAATAATAAGCTCACATTAGGCCTAAAATAATACCCAATGCTGTATCACTGACAGTTGGGGCTCCGTACTGAGAACTGGGCCCCAATGCCGTGAGGTGTGCTGAGGCCAATCAGACACCGTAAATGGTTTAACCACGTAATCATAACAATTATTTCATAGAGTAAAGTTTGTACAAATTTATGACCTCTCAGTAATCCTATTAAACCTATGGGATAAGGGGATCAAGCTCCAGCTCTTGGTCCGTTTCTCATGACAAATGCAACCGTCAGTGATTGGACCACCAGATCCGATTGATTATTCTCCAGTCACAATCCTATTTCCTTGCTTCTTAACCGTCAAGTCCAGGAAGGTTGCCGTTTGCTGCGACATGGAGGAAGTAAGATGAATATTGTGATCATTAACATTCAGAGAAGACAAAAATTCCTTACAGTCATTCTCAGAGCCTGACCAGATAAAAAATACATCGTCTATATATCTTTTCCAAGTCTTTACGTGTTGTTTATGGGCACTTGAGTTATACACGATCCTATGTTCCCACCAACCCAAAAATAGGTTGGCGACAGCTGGTGCGCATCGCGCCCCCATTGCCACCCCAGAGACTTGGCGGTAAAATTGCCGATCAAAAGTGAAGTAATTGTGTCTCAGGACAAAGTCTAGGAGATCTAGGAGGAATGAGTCGTGTATCCTGTTGGAAGAGGTTTGGGCGTCCAGATAGAAGGCTACTGCTGTCTTCCTCAGGTGGGGGTTGAAAGTGCTCACTATGCATGTAGATATGTTCCTTGGGGGGGTCTAGTTTCCAAAATGGGGTCACTTGTTGGGGAGCTCCAATGTTTAGGCACACAGGGGCTCTCCATATGCGACATGGTGTCCACTAACAATTTGAAAGGAAAATTAGCTCCAATAGTTAGCTCCAATAGTTAGCGGACACCATGTCGCATATGGGGAGCCCCTATGTGCCTAAACATTGGAGCTCCCGCACAAGTCACCCCATTTTGGAAACTAGACACCGCATGGATTATATCTAGGGGTATAGTGAGCATTTGGAACCTACAGCTACTTCACAGAATTTGATAATGTCATATTGAACATTTTCTTTTTTTCACACAATTTCTCACTTTTGGAGCATGTGCACAAGATACGGACACACCGTGTCCTGGTCGTCTCCTCCCCTGCATTTTTTTTAGTATTTCTTTATTAAATTAAAAAAAAAATGACGTGGGGCCTCGCCATATTTTTGGTCCAGCCAGGTACAGCAGACAGCTGCGGGCTGCCACCAACCCCTTCTGCCTAGTTTTACCTTGCTGGAAACCAAAAATATAGGGAAGCCCCTTTTTTTAAATTATTTCATGAAATAATTTTTAAAAAAAATGGCGTGGGCTTCGCCATATTTTTGGGCCAGCCAGGTACAACTAGGCAGCTGGGGGCTGGAATCCTCAGCGTAGGGAGGTCCAAGCTTTCTGGCCCCCCCCCCCAGCTGCGAATTGCAGCCCGCAGCCGCCCCTGAAAATGGCGCATTCATAGAAGTGCCATTTTCTGGCGCTGTATCCAGCTCTTCCAGCTGCCGTGTAGCGGTGGCAGACTGGGTAATAAGGGGTTAATGCCAGCTTTTTGGCAGCTGGCACTAAGCCCGAGATTCATAACGTCTAGCCAATATTAGACCGGACTATTAGGAATCTCTAGTAGATTGTAAAGAAAACAACACAGAGAAAAATATTTTCATTGGAAAAAAAACACAAACACATATTTAGACCCCATCTTTATTACAGTGACGTCCAACGTAGTCCAGTGGGATGGTCCGACGTAGTCCAGTGGGAGGTCTGACGTAGTCCATTGGGAAGTTCCGACGTAGTCCAGTGGGAGGTCCCGCGACGATTCTCATTCAGATGATGTTCTGAAGTTAACCCCCTGTGTGGTCACAAGGGGTTAACTGCAGGTCATCATCTCTGTGTGGTCATAAGGGGTTACCGGATCTGCAGTTAACCCCTTGTGACCACGCAGGGATGATGACTTGCAGTTAACCCCTTGTGTGGTCACAAGGGGTTAACTGCAGGTCATCATCCCTGTGTGGTCACAAGGGGTTAACTGCAGATCCGGTAACCCCTTGTGACCACACAGGGATGATGACCTGCAGTTAACCTCTTGTGTGGTCACAAGGGGTTAACTGCAGGTCATCATCCCTGTGTGGTCACAAGGGGTTAACTGCAGATCCGGTAACCCCTTGTGACCACACAGGGATGATGATCTGCAGTTAACCCCTTGTGACCACACAGGGGGTTAACTGCAGAAGACCCCTGTGTGGTCATTCAGGGGTTAACTCTGCCTCTGTTCCGGCGCACGCAGAGGTAGAGAGAAGACGGCCGGCGATGCTGCAGGACAGGTGAGTATGAGAGCAGGGAAGGGGGCCTGGGGAGCGCATCAGAACGGGGGGGGGCTGCGGATCACAGGGGGAGATCGGGGGGGGGGTCGAGGGGATGGCATGGGGATGGGGGGGGAACGCTAAAGACCGGAGGGGGAGCGCAGCAGGGAGAAGGGGGTGCACAGCAGGGGGAGCGGAGGAGAGGGAGATCAGGGGTGAGGGGGATGATATTGGGGGGCCACTGAGGGGACCAGTGGCCCCCCAGGAATGGTGGCATCTCTATGCGATCTGACCTGTCAGATCGCATAGAGATGCAGCGGAGGCGGCGGGTTTTACTGCCGGCCGCCGCCATTTTTAGGTGTTATGGGGGTGGGGGGGTGATCCCCAGGGAGGGGGGGTGATCCCCAGCACTGGGGGTCTTGGGGAAGGCAGGGGTTAATGTTTTCACTTTGATCCGACATGTGTTTTCATGTCGGATGAAAGTGATAGCAGTTTTACCGGCACTTTCACTTTGTGTAATGTGATGATCGGTAAATGGTGCTTACCGGTCATCACATTACAGGTGCCGGTAAAACACCAGCTAATTCTTAATCTCTAGGGTCTCAGCTACCCCCGGTAGCTGAAACCCCGAAGATTTTAGCTCTAGGGGCGTCAAACCAGGGCCCTTTCTGTTGTGACTTGTTTTCACGTCCTAACAGAATAAGGACCCTGTTTTGACGAAGTATATATACAGTGGGCCATCACTAAGGTTTTAAACAATTTGGGACAGCCAATATGATAAAGTCATGTGTTTGGATGCTTCTGATAGGTTTATTGGCAAAATCTGAGTTAATTAGAGACACACCTCTGGATGTATTTTAATGCACACCAGAAAAAAACTGCTTGTTTGTGTAGCATCAATGGGAAATTCTAAAGAAATCAGCCAAGATATCAGTAGGAGAATTGAGGACTTGCATAAGTCTGGTTCACCCTTGGGTGCAATTTCCATATACCTGTAGGTGCCTTGTTCACCTGTACAAACAATTATATGCAAATATAAATGAGATGGGAATGTCCAGGCATCATACTCGTCAGGAAGGAGACGGGTTCTGTGTCACAGAGATTAATATGCTTTGGTCTGACATGTGAACCCAAGAACAAAAGCAAAAATCCTTGTGAAGTTGATGGCAGAAGCTAGTAAAATTGTGTCACTATCCACAGTAAAATGAGTACTACAGAATATCAACATGGGCTGAAAGAACACTCTGCCAGGAAGAAACCATTGCTGCAAAAGAAATATTTAATAGCCAGATTAATTTTTGAAATGCAAACAGGAACAAAGACCTACATTTTTGGAGACATGTCCTGTGGTGTGACGAAACTAAAATTAAACTGTTTGGCCACAATGATCATTGTTACATTTGACAGAAAAAGAAAGAAGCTTGGAAGCCTAAGAACGGGTGTAACGGTGTATAATTTTCTCTGTCCTGTATTCATGCATCCTATGCAATTTCATGTATTGTAATGTAACCTGTGTCCATCCCCACTTATGGTTGCAGATTGCCTATTTGCTCTTCTCCGCAGGGGACCCAGCCAATATATAAATTGCTAGACAGAATGGAGCCAGAAGCTACTAGAATCTTCTGACTGGAGCAAACCATTAAATAGTAGGTGTGAACCCCCCTATACATCAGCTGATCCCAGGAGTCCAGACAATAGACTCATGTTTAGGATCAGTTAGTTGAAAGGCGGAGGTGGAAGAGACTGAGATCTTAGCTGAGGCGAGATCTTGGTGTCCGTGGGATTGTACAGTGTCCTTCCTTAGTTTGATCCAGTGGACTCTATCTGGACTATTTCATCCGTTAAACTGGCGTCAGGAATGCCAGGTGACGCCCTCGGGACTGCTCCTTGGTTGTGGACTACTTACAGACTCGGCAGAATTGTCATTTGTGCGGTTC
This sequence comes from Allobates femoralis, assembly GCA_033576535.1. NCBI lineage: Eukaryota > Metazoa > Chordata > Amphibia > Anura > Aromobatidae > Allobates > Allobates femoralis. The sequence goes on along the minus strand of JARQOC010000004.1, from coordinate 271,541,778 downwards.
CATTTTCCCTGTTCAATAAATCTTGTTGGATTGATCATCGGCCTGGTGTCCCTCCCTGCTCTGTCGCACACCCCGTCACAAACTGGTTTGCAGCGGTGGGATCAGAACAGAAGAAATGGAGGACAACGGTCCATCAACATCTGGAACCAGAACCTCAGAGTACCAGAATTGGACTGTGTGGAGCCTACAAACAAAGGCCCGTGCATTAGGAATCCGCTTCAAAGGACTTTCCAAGGATCAACTAATTGAGGCTTTGAAAGGAGTTTGCCTGCAAGATGATGCTGAGGAAGAATTCCCACAGCAAAGGGAGGAAAGATCGGAGCTGGAGGTAAATACCCAAAAAAGCAGTGGGTTGTGTGGTACGAGGAGGAGATGACACTGCTGGGAGATGAGGCCACCATAGAAGATAAGAGGGAGGCCATTCGCAGAGCTAAAGAGAGGGTATTGTTGGACAGGCAGCTCACTGTGGAAGCAGCTAGAAGCTCCAGACAGACTGTAACCACAGTACCCACCATGAGGGAATTCCCCACAGTGTCCCGCAAGGACTTTAAGACATTTAATGAGGCTGCAGGCAACATTGAGGGCTTCTTTCAAGACTTTGAGCCTCAATGCCAATTAATGGAAGTCCCAGAAAGAGAGCGAGTCCGACATCTGGTGGGGCTCTTAGAAGGTGGAGCTGCTGAAGCCTATAGAGCTATGGACCCTTGGTGGAACTGTGAGTATGCAGACATTAAAGAGACTATCCTGGAACATTATGCTGTGACCCCAGATACTTACAGAACTCAGTTCCATACTTTAGCCTGTGATGGAGGAGTATGTTTCAAGATGTATGCCCACAGGCTCAAACAAGTATGTCATCGCTGGCTGGAGGGAGAGGGAGCCTCAACCTGGGAGACCTTCCTCCAGGTCATCCTGAAGGAACAGTTTTACACCAAGTGCCCTTCTGAGATCCGGGAATGGGTGCATGAGAGGAGACCAGCCAGAGTGGAGCAAGCTGCTGCTCTATCTGATGAGGCTCTCACCATCAAGCCTCAGTGGAGGTATTTGCTGAAGGATGGAGAGAGACCTACCAGCTCCACAACACCGATGGCCCCTTGCACTACTATTCCCATTGTTCATCATTCCTCTAAGCCACCACCTATTGCTGATACCCGTGTTAATGTGCCTCCAAATGTTCCCACTGTGTCTTCTGGAATACAACAAGGAGAGAAACTAGCAGAACGCAGGTGTTATGGTTGTGGGCATACCGGGCATCTGCAGGCCACATGCCCATCCATCCAATGGAGGAGTCGTCCTCAAACCCCTACAGCACCTTCAGGTGGGAGCTGGCCTCTGGGCTCTCTTACCCTCCGTTCAAAAGGGCGCCTAAGAAGTGGTGGGACACCTCGCAGATGTTATAGATGTGGGCAACCTGGGCATCTGCAAGCCTCCTGCCCAGCTGTTTACATGAGGAATCATCTTGCACCACACCGTATTATTAACTATGTACAGCCAAGTGCCATGGAGGAAAAGCTGTCACCACTACGTGAGGACTGGCCTAGTGACTCGGCCACCCATGTTGCACCACAAGGAGTTTATGGGGTGCGGCCCGCAGCAACAAAGACTTCTGCTCATCGGGGTAAGCACTTGCAGGAGGTCGTGGTGGATGGACAGAGACTTGTTGGATTTTGTGACTCAGGGGCTTTCCTCACGCTGGCTGATCCCTGAGTGGTTTGGCCTGAAACAATCCACAAAGGATCTGGGATTGTAATTGAACTGGCTGGGGGTAAATGCAGGACTATTCCCAAATCCACTGTGGATCTGAACTTTGGCTTTGGGGTCAGACGATGTGTGGTTGGGGTAATGAGCTGTCTTCCGGCAGATGTCATCCTGGGCAATGATGTGGGAGAGCTACAATGCCAATTTGTGGCTGCATGTAGCCGAGTGTAAGTCCCACTATGACTCTGTGTACTTGACAAGTGACCTGTAGAGGTCCCTAGTCTGTACACAAATTGAGGGTAAGGGGTTGTAATGGTGTATACTTTTCTCTGTCCTGTATTCATGCATCCTATGCAATTTCATGTATTGTAATGTAACCTGTGTCTATCCCCACTTATGGTGGCAGATTGTCTATTTGCTCTACTCCGCAGGGGACCCAGCCAATATATAAATTGCTAGACAGAATGGAGCCAGAAGCTACTAGAATCTTCTGACTGGAGCAAACCATTCAATAGTAGGTGTGAACCCCCCTATATATCCAGACAATAGACTCATGTTTAGGATCAGTTAGTTGAAAGGCGGAGGTGGAAGAGACTGAGATCTTAGCTGAGGCAAGATCTTGGTGTCTGTGGGATTGTACAGTGTCCTTCCTTGGTTTGATCCAGTGGACTCTATCTGGACTATTTCTTCCGTTAAACTGGCATCAGGATTGCAGGTGACGACCCCGGAACTGTTCCTTTGTTGTGGACTTCTTACAGACTCGGCAGAATTGTCTTCATTTGTGCGGTTCCATTTTCCCTGTTCAATAAATCTTGTTGGATTGATCATCGGCCTGGTGTCCCTTCCTGCTATGTCGCACACCCTGTCACACACCACGCCAACTGTGAAACATGGGGGTGGCAGCATTATGTTGTGGCGTTGTTTTGCTGCAGGAGAGACTAGTGCACTTCACAAAAATAGATGGTATCATGAGGAAAGAAGATTATGTGGCAATACAGAAGCAACATCTCAAGACATCAGCTAGGAAGTTAATGCTTAGGCTTAAATGGGTCTTCCATATGGACAATTCAGAAAAAAAGACTGCAATATACAGCGGTGGATGTCGCGTCTACAACATGTCCCTTTACAGCCTCAGGTAAGGTCATGAGCTGCTCATCTTTTGCCATAAGCATTTGAGGCGGTCGACAGGGTAGGGGGTACTCGGACCCCAGGACAGGAAGACTGCTTCAATGGAGGATCATGGCTGGTCGGTTCCATGCCCTGGACCCTCAGTGGCGGGGATTAGGAGAAATGGTGATGAGGATGAGGGTAGTAGTGTTGTGACGCCACCTGAAGTTCCTGGTAACGGCGGTTACCAGCACTGCGGCCAGGCGCTGAGATGATGGTGGTGCAGCTCAGTGTACTACAGCTCCCCATAGGTGGAGCTTTACCTCAGGGCAGCGAGGGTGGATGAGGGGAGTCGTAGTAGCAGCTTTTGGGGGATGCGGTGGGCAGCGGCGGGGAAGCAGACTTACACACACAATAGTCTTTGTTTCGATACCTTTTACTGATGTCCGGTAACAGGTCCAGTCCAAGAGGGTTACCAGGTCCTTGGTGCAATTTGGGATTTTTCACCTTGAGAGTTGAGAGGCCTCCTCTGCTACTGTGTACGGTGGTTTGGGGTAAGTCCTGCCTATAACTGAACTCGCCGCTTTCTTCCCTCTCAGGGATTTTCTCTTTAACTGACAATGAGGGCCTTCGGTGGGGTCCCTACACTCCTATTGGGGCCCTGGTAATGTGCTTGGTCAGGTTTGAGTGTCTCTTTTAACTTAGTACCTCAGGGGAATAGATCCTCCTGGTTTCTCCGGGCTTTTCCTGCTTCAGTGTATGTTCTGCAGGTTCGGACTCCGGTGTCCACATGAGCTAAAGGGATCCTAGATCTGGTCCCTTGACCTACTGCTCCTTCCACTGGTCTCCGTCCCTCTCTGTGGGGTGCTCCACAGCGGGTCAGTCTCCATTGGTTCTGGGCCTTGTTTTGCCCAGCAACCGTGTCTTTCCAGCACCTTCTCTAGGCTCCTCCACTGGACTTAACTGCTCTCTTCACTGCTCAAGTCAGATTAACTGACTCCTCCCCTCAGGCCTGGATCCTTATGAGGGAACTTGCTTAAAGCAGCAAGTAGAGCTCCCCCTCCAGGTATGGGGTGTAAGGTGTTGTGTGCTGTGTGTACCAAAGTGTAAATCCCTCTTTGCACCAGATGGGTCCTGTGGCAATCCCCAGCAGGGGTGCCACACATTCACTTCAGTTTTCTGCATTATTGACAAAGGTCTAGAGCCAGACTGAAGCATTTTGCTTTTGCACAAATTGAAAAGAACCTTCTTATATTCCATAATGCTTGGGAATGAGTTGTTTATATTTCCATATGGACAACGACACAAAGCATACTATACTACCAAACTGCTTACAAAGTGGCTTAACTATAAAAAGGTTAATGCTTTGGAGAGGCCATCACAAAGCCTTTATCTTAATCCTATTGAAAATTTATGGGCAAAAACTGAAAAGTCAGGTGCGAGCAAGGCGACCTACAAAGATGGCACAGTTACACCAGTTTTGTCAGCAAGAATAGGCCCAAATTCTTACTAACCATTGTGAGAAGCTTGTGGAAGGATATCCAAATTGTTGGACTCAAGTCATACAGTTTAAGGGCAGTGGTACCAAATACTAATGAAATGTATGTAAAGTTTTTACAATGCAGTAATAAAAATACCTTAAAACACTCTTTCTCTCATTATACGGGCATTTGGAAAATAAAAATAATTATGGTAATCCTAATTGACCTTAAACAGGAAAGGTTTATTCTGATTTCATGTCAGATAGTGACATGATAGTAGTGATAGTAAATATGTATATACTAGCTGTGAGCCCGATGCAAATGCATCGGGATTCTAGAACGTGGCAATATTATTTGCATTAATAGCATTATTATTACCATTAATAGCATAATTATTAGCATTAACAGCATTATTATTTGCATTAATAGCATTATTAATAGCAATAATAGTACTAATAATAGTATTGTTATTAGTATTAATAGCATTATTACCATAAATAGCATTAATAATAGTGTTAATAGCATTATTATGAGGAGTAATACCATTATTAGCATTAATAAAATTATTAATAGCATTAATAGAATTAAAAATATCATTATTAATAGGATTAATAGCATGATTATTAGCCTTAATAGCATTAATAGCATTAATATTAGCATGAATAGCATTAATAGCATTATTAATAACATTAATAGCATTATTAATAGCATTAATAGCCTAAATAATAGAATTAATAGCAGAAATAATCGCATTAATAGCATGAGTATTAGCATAAAGAGCATTAATAGCAATATTATTAGCATTATTAGAATTTTGAATAACATAAATAGCATGATTATTAGCCTTAATAGCATTATTAATAGCGTTAATATGATTATTATTAGCATTATTAGCATTAATATTAGCATTAATAGCATAATTATTAGCATTAATAGCATTATTATTAGCAGTAATAGCATTATTAATAGCATTAATAGCATTAATAATACAATTAATAGCATTAATATTATCATTAATAGCATTAATAGTATTATTAATAGCATGAATAGCATTATTAATAGCATTAATAGCAGTAATAGCATTATTAATAGCATTAATACCATTATTAATAGCATTAATAGCATAAATAATAGAATTAATAGCATAAATAATCGCATTAATAGCATCACTATGAGCATAAAAAGCATTAATAGCAATATTATTAGCATTAATAGCATTTTAATATCATAAATATCATGATTATTAGCCTTAATAGCATTATTAATAGCGTTAATATGATTATTATTAGCATTATTAGCATTAATATTAGCATTAATAGCATAATTATTAGCATAAATAGCATTATTATTAGCAGTAATAGCACGATTATTAGCATTAATAGCATTATTAGCAATATTATTTGCATTAATAGCATTATTATTACCATTAATAGCATAATTATTAGCATTAATAGCATAATTATTAACATTAATAGCAGTAATAATAGCATTAATAGCAATATTATTTGCATTAATAGCATTATTATTACCATTAATAGCATAATTATTAGCATTAATAGCATAATTATTAACATTAATAGCATAATTATTAGCATTAATAGCATTAATAGCAATATTATTTGCATTAATACCATTATGATTACCATTAATAGCATAATTATTAGCATTAATAGCATAAATATTAGCATTAATAGCATAATTATTAGCATTAATAGCATAATTATTAGCATTAATAGCATAAATATTAGCATTAATAGCAATATTATTTGCATTAATAGCATTATTATTAACATTAATAGCATAATTATTAGCATGAATAGCATAATTATTAATATTAATAGCATTAATAATAGCATTAATAGCAATATTATTTGCATTAATAGCATTCTTATAACCATTAATAGCCTAATTATTAGCATTAATAGCATAATAATTACCATTAATAGCATTAATAATAGAATTAATAGCAATATTATTTGCATTAATAGCATTATTATTACCATTAATACCATAATTATTAGCATTAATAGCATAATTATTAGCATTAATAACATAAATATTAGCATTAATAGCATAATTATTAGCATTAATAGCATTATTATTAGCAGTAATAGCATTATTAATAGCATTAATAAAATTAATAATACAATTAATAGCATTTATTTATTTATTTTATTATTATTTTTATTTAATTATTAATTATTTTTTATTTATTTTTTTATTATTTTTTTATTATTTTTTAATTATTTTTTTATTATTAAATTTATTATTTATTTAAAGTGAGCCTGAGGCAGAGACCCAGTTCTCTTTCAGGTCCGCTGAAAGGGCTGATATTATTAGCATATATTTATTTTTTTTATTATTATTTTTTTAATTATTTATTATTTTTTATTTATTTTTTTATTATTTTTTAATTATTTTTTAATAATTTTTTTTATTATTAAATTTATTATTTATTTAAAGTGAGCCTGAGGCAGAGACCCAGTTCTCTTTCAGGTCCGCTGAAAGGGCTGATATTATTAGCATATATTTATTTTTTTTATTATTATTTTTATTTCATTATTAATTATTTTTTATTTATTTTTTTATTATTTTTTATTATTTTTTAATTATTTTTTTTATTATTAAATTTATTATTTATTTAAAGTGAGCCTGAGGCAGAGACCCAGTTCTCTTTCAGGTCCGCTGAAAGGGCTGATATTATTAGCATATATTTATTTTTTTTATTATTATTTTTTTTTAATTATTTATTATTTTTTATTTATTTTTTTTATTTTTTTTTTATTATTTTTAATTATTTTTTTTATTATTAAATTTATTATTTATTTAAAGTGAGCCTGAGCAGAGACCCAGTTCTCTTTCAGGTCCGCTGAAAGGGCTGATATTATTAGCATATATTTATTTTTTTTATTATTATTTTTATTTAATTATTAATTATTTTTTATTTATTTTTTTATTATTTTTTTATTATTTTTTAATTATTTTTTTATTATTAAATGTATTATTTATTTAAAGTGAGCCTGAGGCAGAGACCCAGTTCTCTTTCAGGTCCGCTGAAAGGGCTGATATTATTAGCATATATTTATTTTTTTATTATTATTTTTTTTTGAATTATTTATTATTTTTTATTTATTTTTTTATTATTTTTTAATTATTTTTTAATTATTTTTTTTATTATTAAATGTATTATTTATTTTAAGTGAGCCTGAGGCTGAGACACAGTTCTCCTTCAGGTCCGCTAAAAGGCTCATATTATTAACATTAGCGGTGTGTCGGCGAATTAACGGCCGGGCCCCTGGTTCTATTTGTCGGCCCCAAAATCGCGGACACACCGCTAATGTATGTCTATGGGCAGTGAGGTCGACTTCTGATTGGTCGGCGTCAGCAGAGAGCGACCAATCAGAAATCGAGCTGACTGGCCATAGACATGCATTAGCGGTGTGTCCGCAATTTTAGGGCCGACAAATAGAACCAGGTGGGCGGCCATAAAATCGGCGACACACCGCTAATGTATTTCAATGGGATATGAGGTGCTATTCTGATTGGCTGAGGGCATTAGACAGCGACCAATCAGAAAAGCAGCTCACATCTCATAGAGATAGAATGGCGGATTTTTCGTCCATTCTATCTTAATGAGAAGTGAAGAGGACGTCGGAGATGGAAGTTGGCGGAAAGAAGACAGAAGACCCCGGGGGCCGGACGAAGAGCCGGAGATGGCGGAAAGAAGAGAGAAGAGCGGCAGGGGCCGGAGGAAGAGGACGGCTGGCCGAACGAAGGACTTGTGGATCGGATGGACGATCAGATGACTAAGAAGGCATGTAAGTGATCGACGGGGGCGTTAGGTTAGGGGACGGCGGGGGCTTCGGGTGTAGGGCGTTAGGTGTTAGCGGTGTGAGCTTAGGAGGCGGCGGGGCTTAGGGGATAGGGGCTTAGGTGCGGCGGGGCTTAGGGGGTAGGGGGGGGTAGGGGTTTAGGTGCGGCTTCGGGGGTAGGGGGTTAGGTGCGGCTTAGGGGGTAGGGGCTTCGGCGGCGGGGTAGTGGCTTAGGGGTTAGGTGTGGCAGAGGGTAGTGGCTGCGGCGGGGTAGTGGGTTAGGGCGGCAGGGGGTAGGGGCTTGCGGCAGAGGGTAGTGGCTGCGGCGGGGTAGTGGCTTAGGGCGGCAGGGGGTAGGGGCTTCGGCGGCGGGGTAGTGGCTTAGGGGTTGGGTGCGGCAGAGGGTAGTGGCTGCGGCGGGGTAGTGGCTTAGGGTGGCAGGGGGTAGGGGCTTGCGGCAGAGGGTAGTGGCTGCGGCGGGGTAGTGGCTTAGGGCGGCAGGGGGTAGGGGCTTCGGCGGCGGGGTAGTGGCTTAGGGGTTAGGTGCGGGAGAGGGTAGTGGCTGCGGCGGGGTAGTGGCTTAGGGCGGCAGGGGGTAGGGGCTTGCGGCAGAGGGTAGTGGCTGCGGCGGGGGTAGTGGCTTAGGGCGGCAGGGGGTAGGGGCTTCGGCGGCGGGGTAGTGGCTTAGGGGTTAGGTGCGGCAGAGGGTAGTGGCTGCGGCGGGGTAGTGGGTTAGGGCGGCAGGGGGTAGGGGCTTGCGGCAGAGGGTAGTGGCTGCGGCGGGGTAGTGGCTTAGGGCGGCAGGGGGTAGGGGCTTCGGCGGCGGGGTAGTGGCTTAGGGGTTAGGTGCGGCAGAGGGTAGTGGCTGCGGCGGGGTAGTGGCTTAGGGCGGCAGGGGGTAGGGGCTTGCGGCAGAGGGTAGTGGCTGCGGCGGGGTAGTGGCTTAGGGCGGCAGGGGGTAGGGGCTTTGGCGGCGGGGTAGTGGCTTAGGGGTTAGGTGCGGCAGAGGGTAGTGGCTGCGGCGGGGTAGTGGGTTATGGCGGCAGGGGGTAGGGGCTTGCGGCAGAGGGTAGTGGCTGCGGCGGGGTAGTGGCTTAGGGCGGCAGGGGGTAGGGGCTTGCGGCAGAGGGTAGTGGCTGCGGCGGGGTAGTGGCTTACGGCGGCAGGGGGTAGGGGCTTCGGCGGCGGGGTAGTGGCTTAGGGGTTAGGTGCGGCAGAGGGTAGTGGCTGCGGCGGGGTAGTGGCTTAGGGCGGCAGGGGGTAGGGGCTTGCGGCAGAGGGTAGTGGCTGCGGCGGGGTAGTGGCTTAGGGCGGCAGGGGGTAGGGGCTTCGGCGGCGGGGTGAGTGGCTTAGGGGTTAGGTGCGGCAGAGGGTAGTGGCTGCGGCGGGGTAGTGGGTTAGGGCGGCAGGGGGTAGGGGCTTGCGGCAGAGGGTAGTGGCTGCGGCGGGGTAGTGGCTTAGGGCGGCAGGGGGTAGGGGCTTGCGGCAGAGGGTAGTGGCTGCGGCGGGGTAGTGGCTTACAGCGGCAGGGGGTAGGGGCTTCGGCGGCGGGGTAGTGGCTTAGGGGTTAGGTGCGGCAGAGGGTAGTGGCTGCGGCGGGGTAGTGGCTTAGGGCGGCAGGGGGTAGGGGCTTGCGGCAGAGGGTAGTGTCGGCGGCGGGGTAGTGGCTTAGGGCGGCAGGGGTAGGGGCTTCGGCGGCGGGGTAGTGGCTTAGGGTGGCAGGGGGTAGGGGCTTCGGCGGGACTTAGGGGGTAGGGGGTAGTGGCTTAGGGCGGCAGGGGGTAGGGGTGTTTTAGAGCATGGCGCTGTAGTGTACAGCGCGATGGTATACTACAGTCCCATGGGCATACGCGTGTCGGCCCTTAAGCGCCAGCGGACATTGCGAGTCGTTGGCGCTTAGGTTTAGGGGCGGACAGGCGTATGGGCATGGGACTGTAGTATACTATAGCGGTGTACACTACAGTCGTATGGGCTTCTGTGGCTTGGTTAGCGGTGGGTGCAAGCGACTCGCAATGCCCGCTTCGCGGGCATTGCTTCGCGAGACTGCAACGACTCGCAATGCCCGCTTTGCGGGCATTGCTTCGGGAGTCGCCGTGGCCGCGTAGCAGGAGAAACAGCCTGGACTCGCTAACCAAGCCACCGGAAGTTGCGCCGCTCCGACGGAAGTCAGTTACGGCAATTATATAATAGATGTCTTTTTATATAGTGTATGTATAATTTTGGATTCAACTGTATGTTCTCATTTAACACTGATTCATAAACAAACTATAGTCAAATACGTGAAATATTTATTCATGGGACAACCCCTTTTACAAAGGGTGGTGAAAAAGAAGCCATTTTTAAAGCAAGCAATGAGATGTTACATTTGCAGTTTGCAAAGAAACATATTGTAAACAAATGTAACATGAAGAAGAAGGTGCTCTGATCAGATAAGAAAAAAACACTATGGCCTTGTTCACAGATACCAATGCGTTTTTTAGCCCTTAGAAAAACTGATCAGTTTTTTCTAAGTATGCCAAATAGTGTCACCTGTGGTTCTGAACGTTTTTGCGAAGTTTTCTGACTTACCGTATATACTCGTGTATAAGCCGAGTTTTTCAGCCCAAAATTTGGGCTGAAAAGTCTCCCCCTCGGCTTATACACGGGTCAATACGGTGGTGGGGGCTGTGGAGGCTGGAGGAGGCGGGGGGAGGCTGCTGTATGAGCGGCCCCGTCACGTGGGGCCGCTCATTATATATGCACTGCTTCCCCCTGTCAATCAGCGGCAGGGGGAAACAGTGCATATATGCCCCCAAATGCTGGCACTCGCCCCCCTTGTAAGGGCTTCCCCCCGCTGCTTATCTTACCATCCCGGTCTTCTGCACAGCGCCGCTCCTCTGTGCTCCGTTCTTCATGCTCCCGTCTGGCTACATCCGGGATCCCCGGTTGTCGCAGGCATATGACGTCATCGTGCGACGGCCAGGGATCCTGGATGCAGCAACGACGGAGCATGGAGAACGGAGCACCGAGGAGCGGCGCTGTGCAGAAGACCGGGATGGTAAGATAAGCAGCGGGGGGGGGGGCCCTTACAAGGGGGGCGAGTGCCAGCATTTGGGGGCAGCTGTATACCCCCTAGGGGCTGCTGTAATCCCCCCTGGGGGCTTCTGTAATGCCCCCTGGGGGCTGCTGTATTACCCCTGGGGGCTGCTGTATACCCCCAGGGCTGCTGTATACCCCCAGGCTGCTGTATATACTGCTGGGGCTGCTGTATACTACCACTGGGGCTGCTGTATACTACCTCTGGGGCTGCTGTATACTACCACTGGGGCTGCTGTATACTACCACAGGGGCTGCTGCTGTATATACCACTGGGGCTGCTGCTGTATATACCACTGGGGCTGCTGCTGTATACTACCATTGGGCTGCTGCTGTATATACCACTGGGGCTGCTGCTGTATATACCACTGGGGCTGCTGCTGTATACTACCACTGGGGCTGCTGTATATACCTCTGGGGCTGCTGTATACTACCACTGGGGCTGCTGCTGTATATACTACTGGGGCTGCTGCTGTATACTACCACTGGGGAGGCTGCTGTATACCACACTGCTGGGGGCTGTATACCTGTGCTGGGGTCCACCCTCGGCTTATACACGAGTCAATAGGTTTTCCCAGGTTTTGGGGGCAAAAGTAGGGGGTCGGCTTATACACGGGTCGGCTTATACACGAGTATATACGGTAGTCATTTTTTTATTAAAAGCGCATATGCGTTAACGCATGCGTTAACTTAGGTGCCTATATGTGCCATGCGTTAACTTATGCGTTCCCATAGGTCCCCATGTTAAAAAAAGGCATGCGTATTTTAAACAACCCATGCGTTTTTTTTACAGCACGCAAAAAACGCTGCATGCAGTGTTTTTTGGAATGGTGAAAAAAACCAAATGTAGCTAAAATACGCAGCTACACTTAAGTGCACCATGCGTTAACGCATATGCGTTTTTTTAGAATAGCTAAAAGACGCAGAGTAGGCCAAAAATGATTGTATGTGTGAACAAGGCCTATGGGTGGCAGAAACTAAGGCCCACTTTACACACACCAACTTATCTGTCCAACTTCTGAACAACTTACTGGTTGCAGTGAAATCATGGACACATTGCTCCATTTTGTGGCTGTGTACAAATGGAACAATGTGTCCATGATTTCACTGCAACCAGTAAGTTGGTCAGAAGTTGGACAGATAAGTTGGTGTGTGTAAAGTGGCCATAAAGGTTCTATCATAGGTATAATGAAATGGTTTAGATCAAAGCATGTTCATGTGTTTGAATTGCCCAGTCACAGTCCACACCTAATTCCTTTGAAAATCTGTGCCAAGACTTGAAAATTGCTGTTCACAGACGCCTCCATCCAACCTCACTGAGCTATTTTGTAAAGCAGGATTGGCAAACATTTCAGCCTCTAGATGTGCAAAATTGGTGGAGAGCTTTTCAGCAAAAGGTGGTTCTACAAAGTATTGGCTCAGGGGGCACAATATAAATGCATGTCACAATTTTCAGATTTAGATTTTTTTAAATCAATTATTTAGAAAACCATGTATCATTTCCTTTATACTTCACAATTACTTGCTACGTAGTGTTGGTATATCACATAATCCCAATAAAATGCATTTCTAAAATAGATTTATAGCATTGAAATGATCAACAAGTAACACAAGCCTCTTATTTTCTCAAATCCATGCCATTCTTAGTTGGAAACATAAGTAGAATTAGTGAAATTAGTTTTTGTTTTCTGATCAAAGTGTAAACTGGAGGAAATGCCAATTTCTAAACACAACAGAAAACACTCTCTTCGCCTTCCAATTTTTATGCCGTTTCATGTGGTGTTTTCCAATTAAATGAAGTATCAATTAAATGAAGCAAAATGTACTGAGCATAAAGCCCAATTTTCATTCTGGCTGAAAGGCATAAATTAGATTAGTATAGCATTTGACTTTTTGTAGCTCAGAATAAAGTCTAATAAATGGCATAAGGCTAATAGCTTTACAGTACTACTCAGCCAAGCATTACGCATTTGTGAAGAGTTCATTCTGTGTGGCCTATATCAGTGAATACAGAGAGCACAGATAAGTCAAATGGTGTTGATCTTATAGTCAATTATCCTGTCTTATATTGCTGGGATGTTTCTTGATGAATCTAAGCATAGGCATTGTTACACTACTTGTTAGAGTTAAAGCTGCCTTATTGAATCAAAGTATAATCGTGTTTTCTATATAATTGTTTTAGGAATTGATTATAATCTCTGTGGAGAAGCAAAAAAAATAAATTTTAGTTAAAAATACTAATCTAATTTTTAGGGAACATTTATTTAGTGTGCTTTAGGATAACTGTGATATATATGCTTTTGATCATTTAGGCCAGCTTCACATTTGCAATCAAGACTATTATTATTATTATTTATTTATATAGCGCCATTAGGTTCCATGGCGCTTTACATGAGGATGAGGGAGACACGAACAAGTACACTAAATCTAGGCGATCAGGACGTACAGGTACAGGAGGGGCAGGGACCCTGTCCACGAGGGCTCACAGTCTATGAGGGGTGGGTTAGGCTACAGTAGGATGGGGGAATGTCAGGTATGGGGCGTTCGCCTGGGTCTCATGGCAGGTTGTAGGCTTGACGGAACAAGTGAGTCTTCAGGTGACACTTGAAGCTACTCAGGGTAGGAGAGTGTCTGACGTGTTCCAGAGTAAGGCAGATGCCCGGGAGAAGTCCTGGACTCGGTTGTGCGAAGAGGTGATGAGGGGGGAGCAGAGGAGGAGTTCTTGGGAGGAGCGGAGGTTGCGTGAGGGTAGGTATCGGGAGACCAGGTCGGAGATGTATGGTGGGGCCAGGTTGTGTATGGCTTTGTACTCCATGGTTAGTGTTTTGAATTGGGATCTCTTGGAGACGGGGAGCCAGTGAAGGGCTTGGCAGAGGGGGGAGACAGGGGAGTAGCGGGAGGACATATAGATGAGTCGGGCAGCAGAGTTGAGGATAGACTGGAGAGGTGTGAGGGAGTTAGCCGGGAGGCCATTGAGAAGGAGGTTGCAGTAGTCAAGGCGGGAGATGATAAGAGCATGGATGAGTGTTTTAGCGGTGTCATGGGTGAGGAAGGAGCGGATCCGTGAGATGTTCTTGAGCTGGAGCCAGAGGGATGTGGTGAGGGATGTGGGGTTTGAAGGATAGGGTGGAGTCAAGGATTACCCCGAGGCACTTGGCTTGGGGGACTGGGGAGAGGGCGCAGTCGTTGACGCAGATGGATAGGTTTGGAGGTGGGGTGGAATTTCTTGGAGGGAAGACTATGAATTCAGTTTTGTCCATGTTGAGTTTAAGGAAGCGAGCAGGGAAGAAGGATGAGATGGCGGAAAGGCATTGAGGGATTTTTGAGAGTAGGGAGGTGATGTCAGGGCCGGACAGGTAGATTTGGGTGTCGTCGGCATATAGGTGGTACTGGAGGCCATGGGACTCGATGAGTTGACCTAGGCCGAGAGTGTAAATGGAGAAAAGTAGGGGGTCCCAGGACTGAACCTTTGGGGACTCCGACAGAAAGGGGGTAGGGTGAGGAGGAGATGTGGGAGTGGGAGACGCTGAAGGTCCGGTCCGCTAGGTATGAGGATATCCAGGAGAGGGCAAGGTGGGTGATGTTAAGGGATTCCAGGATCCGGAGAAGAAGGGAGTGGTCAACCGTGTCGAAGGCGGCAGACAGGTCAAGGAGTAGCAGGATGGAGTAGTGGTGTTTGTTCTTGGCGGTCAGTAGGTCGTTGGTGACTTTGGTCAGGGCTATTTCGGTGGAATGGAGGGGTCGGAAGCCGGACTGTAGGCGGTCGAAGTGGGAGCACGAGGAGAGGTGAGAGGACAGTTCGGAGTGGACGTGTTGTTCAAGTAGCTTAGAGGCGAATGGGAGAAGAGATATGGGGCGATAGTTAGAGACAGAGGTAGGGTCAAGTGAGGTTTTTTTTTAGGATGGGCGTGATTAGGGCGTGTTTGAAGGCCGAGGGGAAGGTACCAGTGCTAAGTGAAAGGTTAAAGAGGTGGGTGAGGGCTGGGATGAAAATGGTGGTGTGGTTGGGAATGAGGTGGGATGGGAGCGGGTCGTGGGCGCTGGTGATGAAGTGTGATTTTGACAGGAGGGAGGAGAGTTGGTCTTCAGTTATGGGGGGGAAGTGGCTGATGGAGGAGGAGGGCAGTGTAGGTGGGAAGGGGAGGTGTGGGGATAGTGGACCGAAGCTGCTTCTGATCTTGTCGATCTTCTCCTTGAATTAGGTCACAAAGTCTTCAGCAGAGATGAGGGGAGAAGGGGGAGGAGCAGGTGGGCGAAGTAAGGAGTTGAAAGTTTTGAAGAGCTGTTTGGGGTTGCGGGACAGAGAGGTTATAAGGGATGAGAAGAACACTTGCTTGGCGGTAGCGAGTGCCGTCTTGAAGTCAGTGATGGATTGCTTGAACAGAGCAAAGTGCTCGGGGGTGTGAGACTTTTTCCATCTCCTCTCGGCGACTCTGGACGCCCGTCTCAGGTTTTTAGTGAGGGTGGTGTGCCAGGGTTGCCTGTTAATGCGTGGAGCATGGAGAGTGAGGGGGGCGGCTAGGTCGAGAGCGTTCGTTATGTTGGTGTTGTATAGGGTGGTGGCAATGTCAATGTCGTCAGCGCAGGGTAGGTCGGTGAGAGGGAGGAGTGATTCAGAGAATAAAGGAAGATCAAGATCTTTTAGGTTTCGGCGAGGGTGATCAAGTTTGCGGAGAGGGGTTTGCGTCGAGTCTCTGAATGCAGCCAAATGCATGCACACTGTGTTCCTATGTTTAACATGGGAACGCATTGTGTCTGTGTTTGCCAGCGTTTGTATGTGTTTGCGTTTGGATGTGTTTTTTGTAAGCGCCCTCCGAATGCAATGTTTTTGTGCATCTGAGGGTGCTCGCTTCATACGCAAGCGTTCTGATGCGCACAAAAAATGAATGGAGGTCAATGGATCCGCAGAGTCATCTGCATGAGAGAGCAGGTGAATGCTGCAGATCACATAGAAATCTCCATAGAGTCTCTCTCCCATCTTTAGTTCTCCCGCCTGCCACTGATCTCCCGACAGCCGAGAGATCAGTGGCAGTCAACAGGAGATTAGCGGTGAGCGGGAGAACTAAAGATGGGAGAGAGAGACCCCTGATCTCCCGGCGGCCGCCATTAATCTCCAGGCCGCCAAGACTGCTGATCTCCCAGTCGGCGAGACTGGAAATCTCCAGAAGGCTGCCGATGATCTCATGGGCTTGTATTTTGTGAAATGAGTTGTACTTTTGAATGACGTTTTACCACATAATGTACTGAAAAAAAAGGAAAAGATTTCCAAGTGCATTGAAATGGCAAAAAAAAGTGAAAAAACACAATAGTTTTGTTATTTTTTTAATTCACCATGTTCACTAAAAAATCATTAGTTTGTAAAAAAAAAAAAAGAAATGCACTTTTACGTAATTTTCCGTGACCCGTAGTGTTTTCATTTTTTTCTGGATTTGGGGCTCTGTGATGGCTAATTTTTTGTTACATGACCTGATTGTTGTGTAGATGCGTTGTGTTGATTGCCTATTATTGCATTTTATTGAATGTTACAGAGACCATAAAGACTATTTTGGCATTTTGAAATTTATTTCCGTTACGCAGTTTACCTGTCTGATTAATTGTTTTTATATTTATATAGATCAGGTATTTTTGAATGCAGAGATACCAAATATGTGCTTTTTTTAAAAAATAGTTTTACTTCCAATGGGGCAAAATGGGGGTGATTTGAACTGTACTTTTATTTTTTTCATATTTTTGAAAACTTCTTTTTTATACTTTTTCTTAATTTTACTTGGTCCCTTAGGGCGCCTAAGCACTGCAGTGTCTGATTGCTTTTGTTTTCCAGGGCAATGCTTCTGCATCCCTCTGATCAGCAGGAATGATCATTTTCTGTGAGTGACATTGCTCAGGGATCGCTGACAGCAAATGAGTCATGACAGCATCTGGGATCAGTAGCTGACCCCACGCTGCCATGGCAGCCTGTCAGCACCCCTTGATCTGTGGGAATGACATGACCCCTGCTGCGGCTCCTTAGAACAGATTGCTTATCCACTCGCATCGGTTACTTGCACATGTGACCTGATCAGATCAGCTGATATATTCTGAAATGATGCAAGCTCAGTGTGTGAGCTTGCATCAAAAGGAGGTGAGGCGGCCCATAATGTACACAGTATGTCATGGGTTCACAAAGAAGTTAGAGTGTTTCCTGAATCATTTTAAAGAGTCTTTCAAACAATTTTGCAGAGATATTTTTTCAAGTATTTTATGCAGCCCTTTCATTGGATAATGTTTAGTTTGGACAAGGCTAGATGTTTCTTCATTATTCATTATTCAAAATCATAAAATCATAAAATGCTAGAGATGGAAGGGACCTCATGGTTTATCTAGTCCAACGCCCTGCTCAAAGCAGGATTCTTTAAATAATCCCCGACAGATGTCTGTCCAGTGTATGTTTGAAGGTTTCTCTTGCAGGAGAACTCACCACACATTTTGTTTCACTCGTTAATCAGAATCACTGTAAAAAAGTTTTTTCTAATATCTAATCAGTGTCTTTTCCCATTCAGTTTCATCCCATTTCTTTTAGTATTTCCTTGTGCAAATGAGAATACAGATGATCCCTCCACAATGTGATAGCACTTGAGATATTTGTAGACAGCTATTAAGTCTTCCCTCAGTCTTCATTTTTGCAAGCCAAACATTCCTAAGTTTTGCAACTCTTCCTTATAGGACACTAGAAAATAGGCCCGATGCTATCGCATCGGGAGGGCGTGACTGGCACGCTGTGCTCTTTGTGGGCCCCCTGCGGTCCCTTTAACCACCCTGTGCTCTCTTTACGTCCCTGCTCCGCTTTTTGTCCCCTTTCAGAGTCCCTGCTTCCCTTTAGTTATTGTGGTGACCCTTTGTTTGTCTGGCCCTCCTTGTGTGTTTCTGGACCCCTGTATGTGTCTGTGCCCCACTTGCCTCTCTGCTCCCTCTCTTTTATCTTTCTGCACCCCCCTTCCATCTCTCTGCCACCCTTGAGTGGTTCTGGTTCCCCCCTATGTCTCCCTGGCCCCACTTTCTGTGTCTATGTTAGCCCCTTTATCTCTCAGCCCTCCATGAGTGTTTGTGATGCCCTCTTATGTGTCTCTGCCCTCCTTCAGTCATTGTGGTCACCCCTTGTGTCTGTGCCCCCCCCCCCCCCTTTGGAGTTTCTGGACCCCTTTATGTTTGTCTGCTGCACTTACTTCTGAGCTCACCCAGTTTAGTGTTTAATGTGTCAGCTCCCCCCTTCTGGCTCTCTGCCTCCTCTTCTCTCCTTCCCAGCTGTGACAGCTCCATGTCCTAGCTGGGAAGCAGTGTAGCGTAGAGGAGGCGGAGCTAGGGTGATGCACAGTCATGAGAATGATCACATGACTGTGACATCAGCAAAGGTCCTATTTGAATAGGTAAGTTTTCGGGGGTGTGCGGGGGGGGCGCGGGGGTCTACTGTGGGGAGGAAGCGGGCACTGGAGGGGGGTGTGTTGAGTGCACACAGCCATATGATGCTCAAAAACACAAGCTTATAACCAGCCAGTAGATTTTACATATAAATGAACAGGAATATTCTTATGTTTTGTGAGAGCTGTTTTCAATGTTTTTCAGAACAGACACACTGAAGAAATGACAGAAAAAATACAGAGTGAATATACATATGGCACACTCTTTGCAATGAACTAATTATGGACATCCTTTTTGTTGTTTACCCGGCACAGTGACATATATTTTGTAGAGCCTGAATATGTGGCAGTGTACAATATTGTGCAGTAAAATATTAATTGTAATAAATACCTATTGTAGTTCCCCAAAATATGTGTCTATTTTTGATGCTGAGAGGAAAGTGACACAATGGGCAGACAAACTGCATGTGCATCTTGTTCAGAGACACAGGGGCCTAATACTGTAATTCTGATATTTGACAATGCTTAGGCTTCTTTATACAGTATCTTAACAATAAAACTACACATCTGTAGCAGAGATCTAAACTCTTCAGTGACAAGTCCTGCCAATGTGTTAAACACAATCATAGCCAGAGCTTGATCTGCAGACTACATGGGCATTGCTATGAACTGTCTTACTACCTAGATTATGGAGTAGGAAGGCATAATGTATGATATCTGGATTCCTTTAGTCTTAATTCCAGGAATGCTAAGAGCTTGGCGTTATGTTGAGTTGAGTGTGAAACCAGTGGCACTCCTATTTCTCCACAGTGTCCCATAAGCCATTTTTCAACATGATAACAGCAAGCAATATGACTCTCATGCTACTTTGAGCAGCCTGGGTTAACTAAGCATGCTATCATGTTCTGCAGTGTCTCCTGACTTGTCTTCTGTACCACATCTAGGACATCATTGGTTGGCAATTGCAAAAGGAGATGCTAGCAGTGGTTTTTAGTCGTATGCGTGCCCAAGTGCGTTAAAGAAAGGAATGTTCAATCATGGCTGAAAATATTGGCACCAGTTCAAAGAAAATTAAGTATTTCTTCCAGAAAATTAGTGCAATTACACGTTTTGTTACATACATGTTTATTTTCTTTGTATTGGAATAACACAAAAAAACTGAGGAAAAAAAGGCAAATTAGACATCACTTTGTACAAACATCCAAAAACTGGGCCAGCAAAAAGTTGTTAACACCTTTATAAAAGTGTGGGTAAAAAATTATTTATATTTACCAAATGCCAGAATAATGAGAGTGAGAATGTGTTAAGGTATTTTTATGACTTTCTGGAAAGTCACAAGTTTGTATACACTGAGACTACGATGCCTTTAAACAATTTGGGACAGACCATATGATGATGTTATATGTTTGGAAGTTTCTGATAGGTTTATTGGCAACATATGAGTTTATTAGAGAAACACTTGTGGATGCATTTTATGCACACCAGAAACACACTACCTCTTGTTTTAGCACCATAGGAAAGTCTAAGGAAATCAGCCAAAATATCAGGAAGAAAATTATGGAAGTCTGGTTCATCCTTGGGTGATATTTCCAGATAACTGAAGTTGCCTCGTTCATCTATACAAACAATTATATGAAATTATAAGCAAGATCCAAATATCCAGCCATCATACCGCTCAGGAAGGAGACAGGTTCTGTGTCCTAGAGATGAATGTGCTTTGATCCTACATGTGCATATTAACCCAAGAAAAAAAGCAAAAGACCTTGTGAAGATGATGGTGGAAGCTAGTAGATTGTGTCATTATCCTCTGTTAAATGAATACTGTATCAACATGAGCTGAAAGGCCAGTCTGCTAGAAAGAAGCCTAAGAACACCATCCCAACTGTGAAACACGGGGGTGGCAGTATCATGTTATGGGGTTGTATTGCTGCAGGAGAGACTGGTGCACTTTACAAAATAGATGCATCATGAGGAAAGACATTTATGTTGTAGTACTAAACCAACCTAGGGATATTACATTAATATAAATGAAAGGTGATCAAAGGTTGCAAACAGACAATCTGTGCTGTATAATTTCCTATAGATATAACCTTATACCCTCTATGTGGAATTTACAATATATAATTTATTCTCCAACAAGTATGCATCTTTCTCCTAGAGTAGTCCCATACACTACACAGTACATTTTAACTTTTGTATGGGGTTTCTTTCAGCAGCCCACTGGGCTAAAATTAATCATTAGGGTTTTCCTAACATCAAATCTCTCTACACAGGTACCATGAATCTTGCAAAAATCTGTTCTATTCACATTAGGGTGCCACACATTATTGGTAACTATTAATCCCACAGCATTTTGACATGAGCAGCCTCTACTTCTTTTCTCAGATACTATTTTCTGGTATGTTCAAGAAAATAACCTCTATAACTTTTCTTCAATATCCACACCAGATACAAGTACTACTAAGTACCTACTCTTGCTTAATGAGTGTAAACTCTTAGAACACTGAATCCCTAACTTGTGTTTTTTTTATTACCTACAGTTTCATCTCTCCTACCCTGTGGCTAGGGATGAGCGAGTACCGAAGGATTCGGTGTACCTGAGAGGACCATGCAATCTGGCCAATCAGGTGGCCGCTAGCGATCACATGATTGTGACGTGGCGGCATCTGATTGGCCAGATTTCTCCCAGCCATCTGATTGGCTGGGAGAGTGAAAGGTCCTTTTCCATGCAAAGATATCCATCGGCCGGTCCCGCTGCAGCCGTCGGTTAAGGTGGGTATCCAATTTTTTTTATTTTGTAACCACTTTTCTTCTCTTTTATAGGACTTTTGCAGTGTATCTATTGATACACTGCAAAAGTACTCGGTACTTGCTACTCCCGGGTAATCCTAAATTACTCGGCGAGCAGCGAGTACCCGAATACCGCTACTATTCGGCGAGTAGCCGGATAGTAGCAAATAGACTCGCTCATCCCTACCTGTGGCCTATCTCAGTCTACTCCATCTCTCTTGCCCTTGCTCTACACAGGCATATTGTGCTGTGCCCAGCTTTGTGACACCTACAATACTGTTGTCCCTGCCTTTCCTTACTTTATGATACATACTCCTCCATTTATATAGACCTGTTATACTGCAGGTTTTCTAAGGGTACCGTCACACGTGGCAACGGCACCGCCGATTTCTTAGGCGATGCAGGGGTGTATCCTATCGGCACCGATATTGCCCCTGCATCGCCTAATGTAAATTGGCGATGGTGACGCCTTTTAGTGGTCACCTGGTTTCAGAGCAGTGCTCTGAAACCAGGCGGCCGATCTGGGGCGATGTGTATACATCGCCCCATGTAAACGGCCGACAGCAACCTGACAGTCGATAGGAGCCATAGGCTCCCATTGTACTGCATCGTCGCTGGGGTTTTGAGACACCTCGGTGGCAATGCCGCCTGTCAGATCGCCGGTGCATTGCCGGAGGTGTCTCCCAATGTAAACGGTGGGTGGTGACACTGGCGGGGTGCCAAAAGCGTGCGCACTCCTGCCAGTCACCGCCAACATCTCCGGAAAGGTGGCACCGTGTGACGGTACCCTTAGGGACCATGTTACAGATAAATTTTTCCTATATTAACCCGAGAATCGTATGCATAATTATATTATGAGTAAGTCTCTCAGATGTAAACTTAATGTTATGTTACTATATGTACAGTGAGGATAAAAATTGTTCAAGTTCTCCCATTTAAAAAGATGAGAGTGGCTTGTAATCGACATCATAGGTAGACCTTAACTATGAGAGACAAAATGAGAAAACAAATCCTGAAAATCACATTGTCTGATTTGGCAAGCAATTCTCTTCAAATTTTGGTGGAAAATAAGTATTTGGTCACCTACAAACAAGCAAGATTTCTGGCTCTCACAGACCGGTAACTTCTTCTTTAAAAGACTCCTCTGTCCTCCACTCATTACCTGTAGTACTGGCACCAGTTTGAACTTGTTATCAGTATAAAAGACACCTGTCCGCAACCTCAACCAGTCACACTCCAAACTCCACTTTGGTGAAGACTAAAGAGCTGTTGAAGGACACCAGAACCAAAATTGTAGTCCTTCACCAGGTTGGGAAGACTGAATCTGCAATAGGCAAGAAGCTTGGTGTGAAGAAATCAAATGTGGGAGCAATAATTAGAAAATGGAAGACATACAAGTCCACTGATAATCTCCCTCGATTTGGGACTCCACGCAAGATCTCACCCCGTGGGGTTAAAATGATCTCAAGAACGGTGAGCAAAATTCTCAGAACAGCACGTGCGGACCTAGTGAATGACCTGCAGAGAGCTGGGACCAGGGTAACCCAGGCTACCATCAGTAAAACTCTATGCCACCCGGAACTCAGATCCTGCAGTGTCAGACATATCCCCCTGCTTGAGCCATTACATGTCTGGGCTTGTCTGAAGTTTGCTAGAGATCATTTGGATGATCCAGAAGAGTATTGAGAGAATGTCATATTGTCAGATGAAACCAAAGTAGAACTATTTGGTAGAAACACAACTTGTCATGTTTGGAGGAAAAAGAAACTTAAGTTTCATCCAAAGAACACCATGCCTACTGTGAAGCATGGGGGTGTCAACATCATGCTTTGAGGCTGTTTCTCTGCCAAGGGACCAAGACGAATGATCCGTGAACTTGAAAGAATGAATGGGGCCATGAATCATGAGATTTTGAGTGCAAACCTCCTTCCATCAGCAAGGTTAATAAAGATGAAAGGTGGCTGTGTCTTTCAACATGACAATGATTCCAATCCACCACCAGGACAACAAAGGAGTGGTTTCCTAAGAAGCATTTCAAGGTCCTGGAGTGGCAAGCCAGTCTCCAGATCTCAACCCTATAGAAAACTTTTGGAAGGAGTTAAAAGTCTGCATTGCCCAGCAACAGCCCCAAAACATCACTGCTCTAGAAGAGATCTGCATGAAGGAAAGGCCCAACATACCAGCAACAGTGTGTGCCAAGCTTGTGAAGACTTACAAAAAATGTTTGACCTCTGTCATTGCCAACAAAGGATATATAAGAATGTATTGAGATGAACTTTTATTATTGACCAAATACTTATTTAAGACCAAAATTTAATTTTTTTTTTTTACAAATCAATCAATGTAATATTTAGGATTTGTTTTCTCATGTTGTGTCTTATAGTTGAGGTCTACCTATGATGTCAGTTACAGGCCTCTCTTATCTTTTTAAGTGGGAGAACTTGCACAATTGCTGGCTGACTAAATACTATTTTCACCACTGTATATCTTGTAAATATTATATAGTCAATGTATATATTGTTTGTTTCAGTGACTCTGTGATCAAGACCATCAGTGAGTATTTGAAACGTTATGGCACAGGAGTGCAGATATTAACATGTATCCTGTGATGATTAGGCGATATTTGATGTGATGATTAAGCAAAATTTGTAAGGAATGTTGCCATATTCCCCAGATTCCATTCATCCCTGAAAGCAACAGTTATCTGTTCAGATAAGACACATCTCACTCATAAAGAGATAAGCCCCCACCATTGGTAGCCAGAGGCGATCTATCTCTGGCCAGTAGTAGATTAATTAGCATGAAGAGCCATCCAACAGGCCATACAATTGGGCAACTAGGTAAAGGATGACCCCCTGCTGGGATGTGCAGAAAGTGACAAATTCAATTTCCCTGTTATGCCAGTGGGAAGGAAATCCTTTCTTCAACTCAGACTGGACGGAGTCTGGAATATAACGTTAATATCTCATGATCCGTGCTGTCTATAAACATGGCAAGCATAGATATGTGATTGCGACTTTCAGACAGTCACCGCACATCGTTTTACATATGTGTGTGATGACCGGAAGGCATCTAAACATGATATTGGCTAGTAGGCTGCTCTCAGAATAGTCATGTTTCATATCCAGACGAAGATAAAATCATAACTGAAAATATAAAAGCATTGTCTTCCATGGGGGATGCTCACAGACAAAGCTAGGGCAGATAATAAAGTTTGGGTATCTATATCTCCACTCAGAGGGGTGGAAGTTGTGAGACAGCCCAGAGGTGCGAGATGGGTGGAGACAGGGGTCAGCCTATAATGTATAAAAATCAGCTGCCCCATCTCCATATTATATTTCTTCTGAAGAGGTATTATTTCACCAAAGCCAGAGAATACCCCAGGAACAGATTGGTGCCACGCCGCCCTTGTGGTGCCATCAGCATTAAGGTAACTGTTCACATGTGTGTGTAATTCTGTGTATTCCATTTATCCTTTTATTTGCATAACTGACTGTAGTATTTGAAACATCTTAATAATAACTGTAAATATTAACATCTAGTGTAACATTAGGGTGATTAAATATATAAATTTAATCTTGAGTTGTTCTTTTTATCTTGATCACGCATTCCCACGTCCGTGTGCTAATTTAACGCTACCTGGGTTGGTTCTTGACCCAATATAAGCCCGACCAGGGACCGGACTTGGGGTTTATCCAGGGCCTCTGTCAGTGACGGGGTGGTGGTTATTGTATGTGCTTCTGGCTGCGGACTAGAAGGCATATACCACACTCACTGAGAGGTGCCTTAATAAACCAGCACAGACAGGGCAGCTGCAGCCCTTCTTTATCCTCAGGTAGTTCTCTGACTGACCTGGGTTTAACAGGAGGTGCTGTAGAGCTGCCAGGTTCGGTGGCCGATTCGCCACATATCCATCTTATCTCTCTAATAAACGCATATGTGCCTTGGACATAACCTGCTATATTATTGCCAATAGAGATGACCTCATAACCTTTAGGTGTGACCTACAATTTTTAATTTATTCAGCCCAATTGAATTTAACTAACCATTGGGTATTTTCTAACATCAAATCTCCCCACACAACTTTTTTCTGGTGCGTTCAAGAACATAAGCTGTGCAACCTGGCTCCACTAGCTAAACTAGATACAGATAATATTAGTTTCATCTCTC
Source organism: Allobates femoralis (assembly GCA_033576535.1). Lineage (NCBI taxonomy): Eukaryota > Metazoa > Chordata > Amphibia > Anura > Aromobatidae > Allobates > Allobates femoralis. The sequence goes on along the minus strand of JARQOC010000004.1, from coordinate 271,516,251 downwards.
ATTCCCCGTGGCCTATCTCAGTCTACTCCATCTCTTTTGCCCTGGAGTTATACAGCAACTCTGTGATCAAAACCACCAGTGAGTGGTGGAAACATTAGCTCCCACAGTCGCCTTTACTGCTCACGAATAAAAATTTACCTTTTCTGCAAACTATCTTTGACACTGGCCCCTTTCACAGTAGCGTTTTTTCAAATTGCGGCATCTGCCGCATCTGCTGCCTAACGGAAGCACTTGCAAAGCACTTGCGGCAAGCCCCATGTATTGTCTATTGGGCTGGAGGCAGGTGCGGCATGTGCAGTATAGCCGGGGTTCTGGCACTTGCGGCAGTTGCGTCTGCGAAAAAAACGTGGTCAGCAGCGTTTTTTTTCACGACCGCAACTGCTACAAGTGCCAAAATCGCGGCTATACCATACTTGCCACACCTGCCGCAAGGGCCATAGACAATGTATTGGGCTTGCCGGAAGTGTGCAGCAAGTGTTGCCCTTAGGCGGCATATGCAGAAGATGCGGTAAAGCTGCTGGACCTGCCGCAAATTGAAAAAAACGCTAGTGTGAAAAGGGCCTAAAATTGATTGGAATTAGCAAACACTTTAACTATAAAATGCCAGTCAGCCCAACGGCATGAATTGTAAGTAAGAATTGTCATTTGTTTATTGATTAATATAGTAGTAATAGTTGATAAACGTTAAATACAATAATCTATTCATTACCTGCTAAAAACACTGTATAATAATGGTGGTAACTTTACACGCCGCTACCGAGAGGTAGAAACCGGCAGGTGTCGGAGACAATTGTACATTGTATCCTTCAAAACACCGCGAAGTGGCGGCATGTAATTCAGGTTGTACCTTCCTGTCTCTTTGGATACCTGTCTTTCAGCCGTGCTGAAAAACAAGCAGGTATATTCCCTATGGTAGCGGAGTGTAATCGGGGCATAGGCAAGGTATTTGAGTTACCTGGGGCATGCTACAGCATCATGTATACCACGCCCCATCAGCTATCATTGATGGGGACTACTGTGTACCCATTGGCTGTCCCTGCACAGGGCGGCATATTTAACGAGATGACCAGTCACTACACATTTGCTATAGCGTCATGTATTAGCCAGCCTCCCTGCGCTTGCTGGCCAATCATGATGTTATTGCATTGTCCAATCACCGTACGAGCGTCGCGTAATACACAACTCTGTCACGCCTATGTAGTTGCGGCGCACAATATGTACGCCCAGATTCCCTTGTGGTAGCGTCGTGTAAATCAGGGAAGGTGCTCCACAGAAGGTAAAGAGCGGCACCCGTCGGCACTTCCAGGGAACGAAAATACCTTCTGTGGAGCACCTTGTGACGGCGTGTATTTGCGGCATCAGGTACCGTTAGCAATCGTTGAAAACGTTCGCGTGCACGTGCGGTGCCTACCTGTTGCTACCTTCGGTAGCGGCGTGTAAAGATACCATTATATATATCCACACATGATTGGTTATTTTGGTATTGTTCGCACCAGGTGTCTGGGCCATAGTACTACTTAACACAGGCCACAATTATCCTACATTTGTAGCCCTAGTAGTGGTGAAGACTTGAAAGTGTTATGGAATATATGAAAAATCAATTGTCTTAGTCCCAGCATGATGATATAACCACTGACAGTGACACCAGCAAGCTGAGTCAGGTTTTTTTCACAAAACACCCTACCTGATCACAAAAGACAGAGTGATAATATTCAGATTTTTAATTCATTTTAAAAAACATGACGTCTGTCATTAAGTGCACTGTTGTCATGGGTTGGTATAACGGATAGGGTATCAGAAGGCAAGATGGTAAGATGGGCAAGAGCATTAAGAGGAGATAGTCTGGCCCTGGACTTGGGGTCCCTGAAGGTACCTTTGAAGGTGAGAAGGTTCGGGTCGCCACCCTAACCTTTTACTCCTAAGAGACACTACCTCCACCCACGGACTGGGAAAACCCAGCAGCTTCAATGGAAGTTAATGGCAGTGTCGGGGTCGTTGCGAAAATACACTCCTTCACCAGTCACTCCAAATTAGACTATGAACATATGGTACCAGATAAGAGTAAATCAGACGGAGAATCTGGTTCAAACTTATAATATGTTCGTTGCTTTATTAAGCAATGGCAATGGTCACAGCAACTGAACTTTATTTCCGGGTACACTACATTTTATACTCTAGGGACTAGGCGTGAAATGGCCAGGACAAGGTGGGATTAGATGGGGGTTAGGTGGGGTTAGGCTAATATATCTATCTCTGTTAGTGATAATTAGTCTTTTGTCTTCTCTGTTGAGTCCATCCTTCTTCTTGACACGGTGCCATCTCTGGGCTCCTGGCATGTAGGACATCTCAGGTTTCTCCTGATACTCCTTGACACAGGCATCCAAGGACAGCTTATCTCCTCAGTTCTCATCCATCCCAACACAACAGTATCTTCTTTTCAGCAGACAGATATATCTATTGGGTACTAGGTTAAGGGAAAAACTTATTGTTTCTCACCTAGAGTATTAGTAAAAATATATAATATAAAAGTATATATAGAAAATATAAGTCAGTGGAAAAACGTATTTTCTACCTTGACAGCAGCAATAAAACAGCTCAGCATAGCATGACCTCACAGCACAAGGTTCAAGTAGAAGCGAGCTCTAACTGCTACACTTAGTGGAGGGAAATGGAGGTATTTCAAGGCTGGGGGAATGGAGATCTTAATACTAAAGGCCAATTCACATGCTAGGATATAGGTGAACGAGATTGATAGCTATGTCACGTGACCGCGATCCTTCCAACATAGTTAGTGCATTGTCACACGCAAGGATATCATTAATGATCTTAAATTTGGCAATGCGCCAGCTAATTTGAGAAGAACATTTGAACGATGTAAAACAGCGGCAGGAATAGGAGAATAATGAACGGCATTGTTCAAAAAGGTGTCACACTGAACGATGTTGCTGCTTCCCAGAACGTTAATTGGATGACGAACGATAGATTTGAGGCCCGGATCACAAATTTTTGATGAACGATCCAACGATATTTCCTTCTTACTTCGGTTCGTTTGCACGCAATGACGCACAAACGATATAGTTTGAACGATCACAAATCCGTGACGTTTCAACGATATTGTTAACGAGATCCTAGCGCATGAAGTGGACTTAAAGGCCGCTTCACACGCAAGGATATCCTTAATGATATCCTTAGAACGATCATGTGACAGTGATCGTTCCGATATAGATAGTGCGTTGTCACACACAATGGTATCGTTAATGATATCCAATTCGGCAATGCACAAGTTAAATAGGAGAGCAAAGACTGAACGATCTTTTAAAGCGGCAGGAATAAGAGATTTTTGAACGAGATCTTTCAAAAAGGTGTCACACTGAACGATGCAGCTTCTTCAAGCAGCGTTAATTGGACGACGAACGATAGATTTGAGGTCAGGATCTCAAATCTTGGATGAACGATCCAAGGATTTTCTCATCCTACATTCTTCGTTTACACGCAACGACGCCGAACGATATCTTTTGAACGATCACAAATTCGCGATGTTTCAAGGATATCGTTCAGGATATCCTTGCGTACAAAGTAGGGCCACGCCACACACACAGATAATTGTGCAGATATTGTTCGCAGATCTCTGGTTGCAGTGAAATCATGGACACATTGTTACATTTTGTGGCCGTATATAAATGAACAATGTGTCCATGATTTCACTGCAACCAGAGATATGCGAGCAATATATGCACAATTATCTGTGTGTGTGACGTGGACCTAAGACCCACCTTTCCAAATCCACCTAAATGCTATGACTCACCCCTCCACCTGCAGAGCTGCAGCACACAGCATCGACTAAGGCTGGGTTCACATCACGATTTTGGAGCTTCCGAGTATATCCGTTTCAAAACGGATACACTCGGATCGAAAATCGGCTCCAATGTATCCCTATGGGGCTCGGATTGGATCGGATGTGTGCCTTGTGACATCCGAATTTGGCACCATCCGATCCTGTCCGATTCTGTCCGATTTCATCATGGACACAAAAACGCAGGCTGCTGCGTTTTTGTATCCGAGAGTGTCCGAGACTGAAATCGGACAGCCTCGGATCAGAGCTGATCCGAGCCCCGATACTATAGGAGCCTATGGACATCGGATCCGAGCTGAGCTCGGATCTGATGTCAGCTCCGTGTTGTATGTACTGAGCATGCCCAGAGGCAGTGCTCAGTACATATCATTAACCCTTTCTTTCCCTGTCTGTCCCTGCTTCTTCTCTATCTATCCCTGCCTGTCCCTCCTCTATCTCTGCTCTATCTATTCATTAAGCTCCCCCTGTCCTCCCCCCTCATCCTCCCCCCTGTGCTCTCCCCTCCGGAATGTAAATAAAATAAAAATTCCTCTCAGAGCATACTTTCCATTCCGGCGACTGCAGGACTGTCACAGTGTATTCTACTGTGCAAAGGACCTCTCCTGATGTCAGGTGACCGACTCTGACATCACCACAGGTCCTTCGCACAGTAGAATACACTGTGACAGTCCTGCAGTCGCCGGAATGGAAAGTATGCTCTGAGAGGAATTTTTATTTTATTTACATTCCAGAGGGGAGAGCACAGGGGAGAGCACAGGGGAAAGGACGAGGGGGGAGGACAGATGGAGCATAATGAATAGATAGAGCAGAGATAGAGGAGGGACAGGCAGGGACAGATAGAGAAGAAGCAGGGACAGATAGGGAGAAGAGGATCCACACGGATCCTGCACAGACTCGGATCGGATGGCTATTTGCCATCCGAGTGCAGGGATCCGTGTGGATCCGTGCCTGTCCGTGGGATCCTCCCTTCAACACGGATCCCACGGACAGGCACAAAATCGTGATGTGAACTTAGCCTAAGAAAAAAAAAACTCATTTTAATCACTGCAGCAGCACAAATGGACTACAAAGCAGTCAGCACATGACAACTGTGTTGTTAATTGCCAAATATTGAAATTTTTTGAGAAAAAAATGGTCTAACCTTCTGAATTTGTATTTCAAATGATTTAATCATATCTATTATTATTGCACAGTATAGTATGTCTACAGTACATAGACTAGTTGCCTCTCTTTAGATCTTCACATTATTCATGCACCATACCTTTGGCTAGCTGTTGTCACTAATATCTTCCATACGGGCAATCATTAAAGTGTCTTGAAACATTTTTTTTCTTTACCTGAAAGTCCACATGTGTACCTCATGAAGAGGAATTATTATCAAAGGGATTACACAGATGTGGAACCTGCGATAGTATAAGTAGTGAACACTGACAGGTCATAGCCACAATTATATAACAGAGGTTATTACTGCAACTGCTTATGGTACATCATGTTAGAAACATATGAAGTTGTATTTCTTTTGCATTGTAACATATTTCAATTGTTCAATTGAAGAACACTTTAATGTAAAGAGGGTATTCATGGTTCTTGTTTTCATTAACTGGTTCAAGACATAGGTATTTGACCCTTTAAAACCATAAACAGTTTAACAGTTTTTAGCATGTTTATTGGATATAAAGACATTATTTCGAATTAATTTATGTGATCAATGCTTTTTTTTTTACTTTTTTATTTGCATATTGTTTTCTATTTTTAAGCCTATTGTTAAATTTTTTTTTTTCTAATTTTTGCTAATCTTTTTAGTAATCATGCACTAAATTAAATTTGCTGTATATTCTACTTCAACCATTTGAGGGAATCTGTCAGCAGGGTTTTGCTACCTCATTTGAGAGCAACATAATGAAGGTAAAGAAATCTTGAATCCAACCAGGCGTCACATAGATTACTGACTGATGCCATTCTGACACTATCAGAGGTTTTAGTTTCAGGATCACTGCAGATCTGTGATAGCTGCCCCCTTTGCACCAGGATCTCAATAAAGAGTGTTCATTGACAGTTAAGTGTCAATCACAGCAGGGGGTGTGTCAGACTGCCATATGCATGACTTTCTAGTCCTGTAATATTAATTACAGGGTAAAAAAGCAATTAGTTTAAGCAAACAATTGCACATACCCTGATATGAGAAGCACAGCTACTTATTATTTTTTTTAACTCTTAAATCATGCAGTCCTTGGCTTACATAGCACAAACCTGCTGCTGTCAGCTTCCCTTCAATTTTGATATGTTACATGTACAGTGCCTACAAGTAGTATTCAACTCCCTGCAGATTTAGCTGGTTGACACATGCGGAATTAACTTGGCATTGTGACATTTGGACTGTAGATCAGCCTGGAAGTGGGAAATGCACTGCAGCCAAAAAGATTTGTTAATTTTTTTTTTTTTTTTTTTTACAACGTTAAAAGTTAATTCAGAGGGTCATTTATTATTTAACCCCTCAAACCACCAGCATTCTGTTTGGTCCCCCTAAAGTATTAAGAAGTAGTTCAGTCACAAAGAACAATGAGCTTCACATGTGTGGATTAATTATCTCTTTTGCCAGCCTTTTCTGACTATTTAAGACCCTCCCCAAACTTGTGAACAGCAGTCATACATGGTCAACATGGGAAAGACAAAGGAGCATTCCAAGGCCATCAGAGACAAGATCGTGGAGGGTCACAAGGCTGGCAAGGGGTACGAAACCCTTTCCAAGGAGTTGGGCCTACCTGTCTCCACTGTTGGGAGCATCAACCGGAAGTGGAAGGCTTATGGAACTACTGTTAGCCTTCCACAGCCTGGACAGCCTTTGAAAGTTTCCTCCCGTGCCGAGGCCAGGCTTGTCCGAAGAGTCAAGGCTAACCCAAGGACAACAAGGAAGGAGCTCCGGGAAGATCTCATGGCAGTGGGGACATTGGTTTCAGTCAATACCATAAGTAACGCACTCCACCGCAATGGTCTCCGTTTCAGACGAGCCCGTAAGGTACCTTTACTTTCAAAGCGGCCGAAAATAGAAGTGATAAAATTCAGCGCTCAGGCAAGGAACATGGCACTGTTACAGCATAAATTACCTTTCGGTTTTATTAAATCGGTGTGAGCATCCAGTATCCACAACGCGTTTCGACGCAACAGGCGTCTTTATCAAGTGATTACCAGGGCTCTCCATAACAATTATTTATATACATTCACAATCTAAAAAAGGTGGGTAGGGGAGTGGTTACACCAGTATAATATAAACTATGTGGTGGATCATGTAGGGGATTAGGTAATTTCCATATAATCCCTTATTTATGAACAATATATATTTGTAATATGTGTATAATATATAAGGTATTTATGATGTAATAATAAAAGTACATATATGTGAAATTATAACCTATTGTTAGATATTAAATAATAAAAAATATATATACTCACGGATTATCATTTAGATACATATATAACAATTATTATTATAAAAGGGAGAATTATTAATATCATTAAAAGAAAAATAGTCTTAAAAAATTACTATTAAAATCATAAATAATCACAATTATATAAAAAAAAATTTTTATATAAAAAATTCCTTTATGCAATATTAAAAACTTGATTAAAAAGTGTTTTCCACAGTGCTGTTCAAACCTTCTGGTTGCAATGTACCCATTTTAAAAATCCAGAAGGATTCCCTTCTGTTGAGGGCATGGATTTTATTTATCACTTTATCCCCTATTTGTTCTATAACTGTCAATGATAGTTTAGAGGGATCCCTATTGTGCACCAAATCAAAGTGTTTTGAGACACTATGGTTCGGAAACCCAATAGTTATATTGTGTCTGTGTTTATTTAACCTTGCTCTCATACTTTGTGTGGTTCTGCCAATGTATTGTTGGCCGCAGGAGCACTCTATTAAGTAGATGACAAACTTAGAAGAACAGTCAAATTTCTGTTGAATCTCATATGTGACATTAGTAGTATTGGATCTGAAGTTAGTGGTACCATGTTTTATAACTTTGCAACATTTACACCTTCGAATGCCGCATCTATAGCAACCTTTTATAGAGAACAAAGGGGGTGCCAGAGAATTGGGTTCACTCTTCTTATTGAGGGGAGCTCTACTGGGGGCCAGGATATTTTGGAGGTTTTTGCCTCTTCGGAAAATAATTTTAGGTTTTTTAGGGACAATTTTTGCTAAAATGGGGTCTCCTTGTAGAATAAACCAGTATTTATCCAGCATATTATAAATATTCCTATAAGATTTATTGAAAGTTGTAATTAGGTTGCAACTATAATTATTTTTAGTTCCAATTTCTTTCTCAATCTTCTTTTTCTTTATATTGTTATCCAAACACTTCAAATATTGTTTTTGTGAGAGGCTTTTACATCTATCATATGCATCCTTTAATAGTTTATGTGGGTATTTTTTCGCAGAAAATCTTTTTTTCAATATCCTGGCCTCATTAGTGAATTTGTCATCATCTGTACAGTTCTTTCTAATTCTTAGATATTGTCCGTAAGGGATGTTTCTAATCCATGATGGTAAATGACTGCTGTTAAACTCGAGGTAGCTATTCACATCTACTTCTTTAAAGAATGTGGATGTGCTAAATCGGCCATTATCGTCCAAATTGACAAGCAGGTCTAGAAATTGAATGCAGGATTTAGAACTATTCATAGAGAAACTAAGTCCCCAGTTATTATTATTAAGATGGTTGACAAACTCTCTTGCTTCGTTTTCTGTACCTGACCATACCAAGAATAGGTCATCTATAAATCTCTTATAGAATTTGATGTGTTTGTTGCCTGTCAGGGACTGTGCGATGGCCACTGATTCAAATGCACCCATGTACAGACCAGCATAACTGGGTGCGAACCTAGTGCCCATCGCACAGCCCCTTATTTGTCTGTAAAATTTCTCCTGATCGCTAAATACATTGTTTTGTAAAATAAAATCAATCCCTTTTATTAAAAACTTTCTTTGTGGGATGGGTATGTCAGTATCCATAGATAATATTTGATTTATAACTTTTAAGCCTTTTTCGTGGGGGATATTAGAGTATAAAGAGTTGACATCTAGTGTAATCAACAAAGCTCCCGGAAAGGGTGGTAGATTGGTAATTAGCCCTATCAATTGAGTAGAGTCCTTTAAATAGGATGGTAGCCTAACATTATATTTCTGTAAGAAAAGGTCTATATAGTGAGATAGATTACTCGTGATGGAGTTAATGCCCGATATAATAGGGCGTCCTGGCGGGTCATTAGTGGATTTATGGATCTTTGGGAGGAAATAAAAGTGGGGAACTTTATATTCCTCTATATTTAGGAATTGATATTCTTTTTTATTCAAAATATTTACTTTTTTAGCGTTTCCTATCATAATTTTATATTGATTGAAAATGTCATGTAAAGGATTATTTTCTAATTCAATATAATAGATTTTATCACATAAGATGTTATTACTTTTATTATTGTACCACTCTTTGTCCATAATTACTATCCCCCCCCCTTTATCTGCCCGTCGGATAATCAATTTTTTATTTTCTGTTATTTTTTTGATGGCTATTCTTTCTCCTTTGGTTAAGTTATCTTTTTGTTTGATGTCACTAATGTCTCTTATTTCTTTTAGAGTCAGATGTTGAAAGGTTTCCAGATGTGAACCTTTATGATGTGCAGGATAGTATTTGCTTTTCATTATTGGATTTACATGAACAAAATCGGCCTGTCCATACAGATCATTTGTGGATGATTCTGTTCCACTGGTATTAGTAGGAACAGATTTTTCATTTGTACTGCCCCTCATTTTTTCTATCAAAAAGTGTCGTTGGACTGTTAGTTTCCTAATGTACTCATTGAAGTCTAAATACAAAGTAAAAGGATCGATGTTAGATTTGGGACAAAAGGATAGTCCTCGTCCTAATAATTTTATTTCATCTTGTGTTAGTGTAGTACTGGACAAATTAAACACCCCCTTACATTTAGTGTTAAAATTAGTCTCATTTTGGGGGTTATTAGTAGTGTCAATATTGTGTTGGGGAAAACTCTGATGGTTATCTTTATTATTTTTATTTAATCTATTTTGGTTTTTTTCACATCTTTCTTTATATTGGGTGAATCTTGGGTAGATTTTTGGTTTTCCCCCTCTGCATCCTCTCCTTGTCTTTTTCTTTTTGTTTTTCTGCATGTGACCGTCTGAAAAAAATGTGTAATTTTACCGGTGTTTAATTTATTAGAAATAAGTGTTTCATTTTTCTCTGGTGAAATATCATTATCAATATTAGTGGAAGTTGGTGTTGTAAGTTTTGGGGGTGATATCGGTAATTCTTGATAAAGAGTGTCATCTAATTGATTTGTGTGGTTGTGAGGGTGTGAAGGTGAAGTGACATGAAGTGTAAATAATTCAAAAGAGTGATTGGTGTCAGTTAATTGAATTTCCTTATCTGTAAATACTTCAAAAAAATCTATTAATGGTGTTTGTTCAGTGGTAGTACTATTGTTATCAAGGACCAATTCAACAGTATTATATTGTCCCCCAATTAAATCTATAGAGGGGGCCATATTATTTTTGTCTTTTTCTATTTCTTTCTTTTCCGTTATATCAATGAGTGTCTCTAATGGTGTTCCATTAGTTAAGGAATTTTGATTGATGTGCTTCTCTATATTTGAGATAGTGATCTCCTCCTTATCTATTGTTTTATCTTCTAAGTTGATCACGGTTTTTAGTTCTCTTTGTTTATCTAGTTTCTGTTGTTGTTTGCCTCCATTCATTAGAGTTTTCCTATGTTTCTCATAGTATTTTCTTTGTGTGGCAGTTTTTAGTATTTTATTAATATCCGGAATTTCTTTGTCTTTATTCTTACTGTTATTTTGATTATCTTTAGTTTCATTACTTTTTTGCTTATTCTTATTTTCCTGTTGATTAATTAATTGAATATTGTTGTCTTTATTTTTATTTTTGTTTTGCTTATTATTATTGATATTACTATTATTGACACTGTCCGTTAATGGTTGATTAGAATTTATAGGAGTTGTACTAATTTCCATTTTTTCAGGGCTCTTCTCTAATATATGGTTATTTTCATTTATATCCGTTTTATCATTTTTACCATTTTTGTCTCTCAAGTATTTCCCAGTTTTCTTATTTATTATTTCCTGCTCAAACTTCATTAATCTAAGTTTTAATCTAGCATTGTTTTCTTTAAATTCCTGACAATCTGTGAATTGATGTATTTCCATACAAATTTTGCTCATATCGTGTATTGCTTGTTCAGCTAGGCTTAATCTTTTATGTAGTAATAATTGTAACATGCCTGAAGAGCATTCTAACAGATAATTATCCCATCTCTGTGTATATTCTAGATCATTAGGGTAGGTAGATTTTTGTGGTATTTTTAAACCCTTAGGGATTAATTTCTCATTAAGATATTTTCTGAGGAACATTGCGTCAATTTGATTAACAATTTCTATTTTACATTTATTTTCATAATTATGAAAAATTGCCAAAATGTTCTTTCTATCCTCTTCTTTTAATTTGTTATTGGGGTAAACTATTTCTGGAATCGCATGTTCCCCTAAGGCTTCCATAATCTTAAATTCTCTATGTGCTTCTCTATTGTTAATATAGAAATCCATTTTACTGGATTTGATCAAAGGTTATGGTGGTCAATCAGTTTATAACAATATACCAGTTAATCAGAGTGATTTATGCAATATATCAGATGAAAAAGGCACAAGTTCAAATCGATAGTTAATGTTCGTGCTAACCCCAGCAACTGATCGTCAGAACAGCTGCTCTTTCAATCTTAGGCAGTCTTTAACTCCACTTGTATTCTATTGGATTTTCTGGCAAGTAATTCAAACAGTTCATTTAGTACAGGCACAGTAGGCAGCAATTAGCGGTGATCGCTCCTCCGGTATACGGGCATGTAAAGATAAAGAAACAAAAGGTTGCGCCACACTGTGTGTAGTAGTGAGGAGGGTGGGTAATATGTTCCCCTGCTCACCTGGTCCTGTTGTGCCGACCGCACAACAGGTTGAAGAGCTGCGACGGGGCTGCTGGTGCTTCCGACGGCTCAGAGTTCTATGTGGTTCATGTGAATCGCTGGTGTCCGGTGCGCATGACCACTGAGGGAGGGGGTTGGTATCGAGTCTGTAGTTTCCTGTAGCCGAGCTGCAGTTAATCACGCTTCCCAGCAGGGAAGAAGTAAGTGGCCGAAAATAGAAGTGATAAAATTCAGCGCTCAGGCAAGGAACATGGCACTGTTACAGCATAAATTACCTTTCGGTTTTATTAAATCGGTGTGAGCATCCAGTATCCACAACGCGTTTTCGACGCAACAGGCGTCTTTATCAAGTGATTACCAGGGCTCTCCATAACAATTATTTATATACATTCACAATCTAAAAAGGTGGGTAGGGGAGTGGTTACACCAGTATAATATAAACTATGTGGTGGATCATGTAGGGGATTAGGTAATTTCCATATAATCCCTTATTTATGAACAATATATATTTGTAATATGTGTATAATATATAAGGTATTTATGATGTAATAATAAAAGTACATATATGTGAAATTATAACCTATTGTTAGATATTAAATAATAAAAAATATATATACTCACGGATTATCATTTAGATACATATATAACAATTATTATTATAAAAGGGAGAATTATTAATATCATTAAAAGAAAAATAGTCTTAAAAAATTACTATTAAAATCATAAATAATCACAATTATATAAAAAAAAATTTTTTATATAAAAAATTCCTTTATGCAATATTAAAAACTTGATTAAAAAGTGTTTTCCACAGTGCTGTTCAAACCTTCTGGTTGCAATGTACCCATTTTAAAAATCCAGAAGGATTCCCTTCTGTTGAGGGCATGGATTTTATTTATCACTTTATCCCCTATTTGTTCTATAACTGTCAATGATAGTTTAGAGGGATCCCTATTGTGCACCAAATCAAAGTGTTTTGAGACACTATGGTTCGGAAACCCAATAGTTATATTGTGTCTGTGTTTATTTAACCTTGCTCTCATACTTTGTGTGGTTCTGCCAATGTATTGTTGGCCGCAGGAGCACTCTATTAAGTAGATGACAAACTTAGAAGAACAGTCAAATTTCTGTTGAATCTCATATGTGACATTAGTAGTATTGGATCTGAAGTTAGTGGTACCATGTTTTATAACTTTGCAACATTTACACCTTCGAATGCCGCATCTATAGCAACCTTTTATAGAGAACAAAGGGGGTGCCAGAGAATTGGGTTCACTCTTCTTATTGAGGGGAGCTCTACTGGGGGCCAGGATATTTTGGAGGTTTTTGCCTCTTCGGAAAATAATTTTAGGTTTTTTAGGGACAATTTTTGCTAAAATGGGGTCTCCTTGTAGAATAAACCAGTATTTATCCAGCATATTATAAATATTCCTATAAGATTTATTGAAAGTTGTAATTAGGTTGCAACTATAATTATTTTTAGTTCCAATTTCTTTCTCAATCTTCTTTTTCTTTATATTGTTATCCAAACACTTCAAATATTGTTTTTGTGAGAGGCTTTTACATCTATCATATGCATCCTTTAATAGTTTATGTGGGTATTTTTTCGCAGAAAATCTTTTTTTCAATATCCTGGCCTCATTAGTGAATTTGTCATCATCTGTACAGTTCTTTCTAATTCTTAGATATTGTCCGTAAGGGATGTTTCTAATCCATGATGGTAAATGACTGCTGTTAAACTCGAGGTAGTTACTTTCAAAGCGTCATGTCAAGGCTCGTCTACAGTTTGCTCATGATCACTTGGAGGACTCTGAGACAGACTGGTTCAAGGTTCTATGGTCTGATGAGACCAAGATCGAGATCTTTGGTGCCAACCACACACGTGACGTTTGGAGACTGGATAGCACTGCATACGACCCTAAGAATACCATCCCTACAGTCAAGCATGGTGGTGGCAGCATCATGCTGTGGGGCTGTTTCTCAGCCAAGGGGCCTGGCAATCTGGTCCGCATCCATGGGAAGATGGATAGCACGGCCTACCTGGAGATTTTGGCCAAGAACCTCTGCTCCGCCATCAAGGATCTTAAGATGGGTCGTAATTTCATCTTCCAACAAGACAACGACCCAAAGCACACAGCCAAGAAAACCAAGGCCTGGTTCAAGAGGGAAAAAATCAAGGTGATGGAGTGGCCTAGTCAGTCTCCTGACCTTAACCCAATTGAAAACTTGTGGAAGGAGCTCAAGATTAAAGTCCACATGAGACACCCAAAGAACCTAGATAACTTGGAGAAGATCTGCATGGAGGAGTGGGCCAAGATAACTCCAGAGACCTGTGCCGGCCTGATCAGGTCTTATAAAAGACGATTATTAGCTGTAATTGCAAACAAGGGTTATTCCACAAAATATTAAACCTAGGGGTTGAATAATAATTGACCCACACTTTTATGTTTAAAATTTATTAAAATTCAACTGAGCAACATAACTTTTTGGTTTGTAAGAGTTATGCTTCTGTTAATAAATCCTACTCTCGTTTGCAGTTTGAGGGCTCTAACTTATTTGCATCTTATCAAACCACCTAAATCTGCAGGGGGTTGAATACTACTTGTAGGCACTGTATATCTAAGATAATTTTGTATTGAATTGTGGTGATTCAGTTATTTTTGTGAAGTTATTTTGTATATTTTTTATTTGAATTTTTTTACTTATTAAATTATTGTTATGATTTGTCAAAGATGGGAGGATAAGAATAGTCCTTCATTATTTTTTATATTAATTTTACACAATTTTTTTCCACTCTCTGCACAGCAGACCAAGTGATTGGAGGAATCTGCCCTGTTACAGTTACTATTGTTAATCTTGAAGGCTTACTCTATATTACTGGGATCCTTACAATCATGATACCAATGAGATGATTACCGTAGGAACAAAAACTAAAGCAGAACTGTTGGTGCCTCTATTGATTACTGCATGCTCATTGAGTATAGAGTATGTAACAATAGAGAAAATAAAATTAAAGTGGAGAAAATGACTTTGCTGTGAACTCTGTTGCCGGATTGCCGGACAGACGTGCTGCCGTGTCCCACAATCAGGTAATCCAGCAGTTGGTTCAGCTGATTTCATTGATGTCTGCAGTGAAGCTCGTGGCTGTTAGGGTTAGAGATGACACCCCCAGAAGAAGCAGGCATTACAGCCTGCGAAACGGACGTAGGGGTCCTTCCATAGCAATCCCCAGGCCAAAAACACCTAAGGTAACTACCAGCATACTTTTATTGGGGCACTTACTAACGAGCCTTTGAGCAGCCATAAGCTATACATATATTTGTAGACATAGGTGGATACACCGAGTAAGTGGAGAGGTTGATACATATACAGAGGCTTGATGGGCATAGTGCAATGTAAATTTATGTATGCAGACATAATTTGTAAAGGTTATTAATGTGGAACTGGGACCGTGCAATAGTTTGCTCTCCCTGCTTGTGTTTAACCTGTTTGACAAGTCCGATACTAATAAAATATATTGAAGCAACATTGAATCCTATTTTTGAATGAGATATATATAGGTTGAGGATTGCTCTGTTTCACCATAGCATGTGATGGGTGTAAACAATAACTGTTGAGTGTTGGAATTTTGTGTAGGGTTAGAGATGAGCAAATTTTTCCCGAACATGTTCACCGATTTCAAATTCAGTACGAACATTGACAATTCGGTTCGTAATCAGGAATCCCGAGCAATTTACGAAAGAATTGCCGAAAGCTTCATTTTTGGGGAAAAAAGTGGGGCCAAAATGTCACCATCCTCTTTGAAGGTTTCCTCAAGTTCTAGGAGCCACGTGCTGTCACGGGTCCTATAATCCATCTCAGCCTCTGGAAAAACTGTGAAGAACACAGATAAAACAGTTATATACACAAAATCCATAAGGCTTTTTTAGAACAAAAGGCTGTACCAGTATTGCTACTGGTTTACAGCTATGTATATAATGAGCTTCAAAGAGGATGGTGACAAGGGAATTGGAGCTGATGGTGGGACAGTCCGGGATAAGGTTACGAGATATAAGGATCTTTTAAAAAAACGCACGAGACTCTGGTGGAATCATGCCTATCTGCAAAAATATCTGCAGAGAGGCCTCATCCCACGTGGTCTTAGGGTGCAGGTGTTCCCTGCATACCCAATTGAAAATGATGGTTTCAAAACTCATTGGGAAGAAGTCGCCAACACCTGCTCACGTGGTTTTATTGATCTGTTGTCCCAGGACAATAAGACCAGTATTGCTAGATTGGAGTCTGAGATGGATGACCTTCAACAACTAATTCGTGATGGGCTGTCCAAAGAAGCTCTTAAGAAATTCGAGTCTGATATTGATATAGAATTGTCCAAATGGGAAGCAGAAGTTAGGGAAGCAAAGATGAAAAAATTCCACAGAGACTTGGGGGATTTTAATAACCACCAAGTCTATAGATGGAAATCCAAAAGAGGGAAGCCGAGACCAGCACCTAAACCTAAACCAGGAGCCCCTAATCCACCAACTCCAGGGGTTCCCAACCTGCCGAAAGTGCCATCCATTGGATCCTTAATGAGAAGGAAAAATAGTATGGAGGTGAGCGCTAGAAAAGACCAGGGAACTGAAAATTAAGAGAATTACCTCTAGGTTTATTAAAAAGTGGGTGTAGCGGGCCCTCAGCCACAACGCGTTTCGACAAACGTCTTTCTCAAGTGGATCCAGGCCCGGTGGACACGGTCGCCCTGACCTCGGAGCCTTATCACACGGAGCCAAGTGGAAGGCCGCCTCAAGAACAACTGACCGATTTTACACTCACCTTGTATTCCATTCCCTGTTGTGCGGTGCACAACAGTGCCAGGTGAGTGTATCCCTGATTAACCCTTATTCTATGTGTGGGATCAGCGTGGCGCAACCTTTTGTTTTTTCCTTTCATCCATTGGATCCTTAACATCTGAAGGAGAGACACAAGAGAGTGAATCAGCGGATGAGGGTGGCTCAGGTGCATTTGATGAACGACAAATAGTCACTCGGCTACAATCCACCAATAAGGTGAGACCCAAAGGAAAGGGAAAAGAGAAAGAACCCCTACAGGTAGTTAACCTATCAGACCATACTCTATCCAAAGTGCAAATAGATGTATTATCAAAAGGTTTAAATTTTGTACCAACTAATAACTTCAATTTATCTAGAGATAGACAAGGTGATGGGAATACTACTGAAGAACAGGCCATAGCGAATTTGGAGGAACTGGAGGAAGAAATTCCCCCTGAAGGACCGGGTAAGTTCCCATCAACAATTCGACCCAGATCAAAGACATTTCCCCCTTTGTCCGCTTGCCCTGCCATTGAGGTATTCACTAAGCTGGTAGTGGATGATTTTAAGAAAATTAAGACAAGGCGTACTACTGATAACCTGACTAGTCAACAAAGACAGGCTATCAAGGATCTACAATCATATAAAGATATAGTTATTAAAGCGGCGGACAAAGGGGGCAATGTCGTGATCTGGCCATGTATTAAATATGAGAAAGAAGCCCATAGACAGCTCAGAGATAGGTCTACGTATACTAAACTTGACTCCAATCCAATAAGGGAATACTCTGATGAACTTCAGAGGATTCTGGTGAGCGCTTTTGAGGAGGGGATCATCACAAAAAACGTTCTTGATGGTCTCACTGTAACCTCTCCAAGGGTCGCCATGTTATATCTACTTCCGAAAATCCACAAGGACCCCGTCAATCCCCCGGGGCGTCCGATCGTGTCCGGCATCGGTGGTCTTTGTGACCCCGTATGCAAACTCATAGACTACTATCTAAAACCCTTAGTGGAGACATTACCATCTTATATTAAGGACACGACGGACGCCTTAAAACGGATTGACGGGATCTTTGTGGAAAAAGATATGTTTATTGTGACAGCTGACGTAGAGTCCCTCTACACCTGCATCGATCATGATGCAGGTGTGGAGGCGGTCCGCTTCTTCCTCGAGTGTTCCAACCGGGATGGCCATATGTGTGAGTTGATTTTAGAGCTGCTCCGCTTTGTCCTGTCGCACAATTTCTTCACCTTTAAAGATATATTCTGTCTACAACGGCGCGGCACTGCAATGGGCGCGGCCTGCGCGCCTTCGTACGCAAACCTATTCCTAGGTTACTGGGAGAGGGGTATTTTTGCGTCCGGGGGTGCGTGGGCCGTTGCCCATGTGCAGTGCTGGATGCGCTATATCGATGATTTACTAGTTGTGTGGCAGGGCACGGCGGAGCAGCTCGATCAATTTATGACATCTTTGAACCAGAATGATTTGAATATCAAACTCACCTATAAATACAGTCAGGAGTCTATTGACTTCCTAGACATTAAGATCATTGTGGATAGACATGGCTGTATACAAACTGATGTCTTTCGTAAAGATACTTCTGTGAACGCGTTATTGCACGCGTCATCAGCCCATGCCCCATCCACTATACGTGCCATCCCGGTTGGACAGTTCTTGAGGATGAGGCGAATCTGCTCCACCGAAGCTAACTTTCGGAGACAGGCATCTGACCTAAATGTAAGATTCAGTGAACGTGGGTACAGTCGCAGATGCATCAAGAATGGCTATGATAGAGCTAGTAAATCCAAACGTGATGATCTCCTCCTCCCCTCTGATAAGAATAAAAACAAAACTAAGGATGACTTTGGAGTTATCAGGTCCATCTCCACCCATAATGATCAGTGGGAAACAATGAGGAGGGTCCTTGGGAAACACTGGCCAGTTCTCATTTCCGAACCAATGTTGAGGGGTGATCTATCTAATGGCCCACAAATGACTCCACGGAGATCCCAGAATCTAAGAGATCTACTGGTACAGAGCCATTATGTGCCAGTGGTTCCAAGGATTTTTGGGGCTGGCCCTCCCCTCAAAGGCTTTTTTCCATGTGGCGACTGCCTGGCATGTGCCAACTTTGTGCGCAGCTCTCAGTTCGCGTCAAGCGATGGCAATCGGATCTATACTATCAACCACTATATTACCTGCAGCAGCACACATGTGGTCTATTATGCCACATGTGGTTGCGGGAAAATATATGTGGGTTTGACGTCACGCGAACTGCGAGTGAGAATGGGTGAGCACATCAGAGAAATTGGTAGTGCTAGCAAAACTAAAGATATCACCAAACTAAAAACCCTATCCCGTCATTTTCGTAGATTTCATGACTGTAGTCCTAAAAGTCTGAGAGTGATGGGTATAGATAGAATACACGGGGGGATCAGAGGCGGTGATTTAAAGAAATTGCTCGCCCAGAGGGAATCAAAGTGGATCGTGACGCTGGACACGGTGTGTCCAAAGGGTCTGAATGAGTCCCTCAGTTTCTCTTCATATTTGTAAAATTGTTATCCTGTCTGCGTACCCTATGTTACAGATCCTGGACTGTTTCTCTCCATTGGCTCCATTCCCAATAGTAGTGAGAACATATGTTTTTTAAAAAACAATATCCCATTCCCCCCTTTTTCCTCTTGTGCTAGAAAAGCATCATGTGCTGGTTTTATATTGTTTTTATATTCACTGGGTCTCTTTTCCTCTGTGTGAAAGTGAAAGCTCTATGTACCCATGGAGAGAACCCATGGAGAGAAATGGATGTGCAATTAGAAAAGCATCGCGGGATCATCTAATGTTTTCATTTTGTTACTATGTTATATCACTTTGTCACTATCTTTCTATATTTTCTTATGGAAACGTGATGTTTATATTGCATATAATCTGTTATTTGTGCTTCCTGTGCGCGTGTCCACACTTCCGCACGGCTCCGGTCGTCATGACGACGCTCTAAACACCCAGCCAGCGCGTCACCGCCGCTTGGATGTAATATCCGGCGGCGGTGATGACGCGGCGGGCTGAGCGCCGGATGTGATGTATCGGCGCCGGCGGCGTGTGCGCACGCGCCGAATTACGGAGGAACAATCAGACTGCATCAATGCAGGTGCAGCTGTGGGTATAAATGAGCGTCCTGTGGAGTGTCCCGGTACCTCCACTGACGAAGCACTGTAATATCAACACGCGAAACGTGCGTTTGGGGTCCGGCACAAGGGTGTCTCCCCTGTTCTCTGCACACAGGCACTTTACTGGTATGCTGCTATCGGCTTAAGGGAATGCGCTGCATGGTGTGAGGCAATTGAGGCCTTCAAGCCCAGGTTTTGCAGGTTTTAGGGCAGAAATATGTTAGTAATGATTTACCATGTCTGTTATACCTACCCTGTATATAACTGATGTCATGTGACTACTATGCCTAAACATCTATACTGTATGCAAAGCCCTGTAATGCTCGTAATTACTACGATACCATTGTCCTGTGCTGTGCTTTTATGTTCACCTACTCATTAATTGGCTGTTTTCCTCTAATAAATATATATTTTATAAGCAACTACGCTCATATTGTTCTCCTGCTTTCATATGTATATAATGAGCTGCTAGCTGTAAACCAGTAGCAATACTGGTACAGCCTTTTGTTCTAAAAAAGCCTTATAGATTTTGTGTATATATCTTATATGTTGGTTGTGACTTGCACAACCATATCAGGTTAGTACCTCCCCTCCACTCCTATCCTTTCTCCATTAATACACGGGTAAGACCCCTTTTGCGCTCCTTGCCTTCCAGCTCATACTTCTGTTATTTGTGAACACTTATCTGATAGAAATTTAGATAAAAATAGCATACGTCCATTATATGATTAACATACATGGTCTTATAGATCTGTTTACATCCATAAGCACCATATAATGGATATAGCTTCTTTATTTAATTTTATTCCATACATTAAGAATACAAATTTTGGCATGTGCACAAGTGTGTTGTTATTATAGCATTAATCTTGGCACTGTCCATACATTGCTCACTAGCCTAAGCATTCCAGATGAATTGGTGAGCTGAAAAAAATATTTTCTTATCTTCAAATTTGTCAGGCTTCAAAAGTCACTCCTCCAACCACAAAACCAGGTGTTAACTGCAACATGGGGAATGGGATTTGTAAGTTAGGTGCCTTTTGCATTCCACCCCATGGAGGGCTAAATGAGGAGCTTGGCAACAAGATTCTGCAAACAATATCTTGCAAGCGATTCTGTCCAGGCACTGGAAGGTACGGGCCCCTAGCCAAAGGAAAGACACTTCATTACAGAAGCCGTACAATGCAGCAACACTGTAGTACCATGTGCCTGCAGTATGCACTTTGGAGATGTCATGGATCCACCCTAACAGAAGCCTGCTCTGGAGGACCTGATCTTCCCCACCATACCAGGGGCTGAGGATGCTGCACCAAAACTGGACAGCTGGCAGAGGAGATGTCTACATATAAATATTTGAGCTGGAGTACAACCATGCTCCCCTCTTTGGGCCTGATATGCAGCAAGGTCAGAATCCAGTGCTATTTCCTCATGCCTGAAGATGTCCCACCAGAATGCAGCTCAGAGTCAGGAAGTCAGCTGTTCCATATGCCAGCCAGGAGTCGGACTACCACAGGTCAGAGGCAGGCTGCTTCAGCATGCCTGGCTTTATTAAACCTGCAGTTGGTGCTGCAGCCGGAGTTTACATATTGACTGCCTTGTAGTATGGAAGTGCTGCTGCTGTGGTTTAAATGAAGCCTTTTTTTCCCCTGCTCTCAGTGTGGTGAGAGGAACCTAATGAACTGGAGCTCAGAGTGCAGGTGTGTGTGATGAATATGACTCATGCGTAGGTGAGCTGAGGGGCATGCCTGGGCTGGTTGCTCCCCACCTCTTGGCCATAAATGGGTCAGCTGACATCCACCTGGTGTTGCTGATTCAGTTCACTTCAGGACTGTGACCTGTTGTGAGCAGACGCTGATCTGAAGCTGCTGTTTCTTTCTCCATTGAAAGCTGCTAGGTTCCGTGGTCTGTGGGTGGATGTAGGGGCTTATGCCTTGGGCTACTGAGGAGTTTTAGGGTCTTAGGCTTGTGGCTCGGACCTCCTCACCTTCAGAGGTACCTCCGAGTACAGGGCGAGTCAGGGACCCCAGTATCAGGGCCAGAGCAGGCTCCCCCTGACTCCATATGCCCAGCTCCATCCTACTTCTGGGTACCCCGCTCCCCCCCTGCGTGAAATCAAGGATTGGAAAATTAAGGAAGAGGAGGACGTGTAGGACAAGAAGAAAGAGGAGGAGGTAGTAGTGGCAGAAGCCCCTCTTTCCCTGCCTTGTGTAACACCCTCTCCAGAGGTCTTCGACTGTGAGAATGCCATGTGGGCTCCTTTCCTTTGCCAGAAAGCATCCTTAAAAGCATGAATCACCTCAACCTGTATCTTTTATGGAAGATTTTAGACTCTTGGATACCATCCAAATAAATTTGACGTGGGCTTCACCTACTTTTGTGTCCAGCCATGTACAGCAGGCAGGAATGGGCTGCCTCAAACCCCCAGGTGCCTATTTGTACCTGACTGGAAACAGAAATAGAAGGAAGCCCTTTTTTATTAATTCATGAATTTCATGAAATACTAATAAAAAAAAAATACGTGGGGCTTCGCGCTATTTCCATGTCCGGCCAGGTACAACTAGGCAGCTGGAGGCTGGAATCCACAGCGCAGGGAGGCCCAAGCTTTCTGGGCCTCCCCATGCTGCGAATTGCAGTCCGCAGCCACCCCAGAAACAGGCGCGTTCAGAGAAGTGCCATCTTCTGGTGCTTAACCCAGCTCATCCAGGGCCCTGGTGCGGTGGCTCACTGGCTAATAAAGGAGTTAGGGCCAGCTTTGTGTTATCAGCTGGCCCTAAGCCAGAAATTCATGGGGTCACGCCAATATTAGACATGACCGCCATGAATTTATAGTAAAGTTTTTGAAAAAAAAACACAACACATAGAAAAATTTATTTATTAAAAAAAATAACAAAACTACATTTAAACTCCATTTTATTAAAATAAATTTGTTCAGTCCGATGTAGTCCAATCAGGTTTTCTTCTTTAGCTCAGCTACATCTCTGGTAGAGAACTTCTACCAGAGATGTAGCTGAGCTGTGCAGCACCCGGGCGTGGGAAAGGTCATGCGAGTTCATGCTGCATGAACTCACATGACCCTTTCCCTGACAACAATGTGGCTTCTTCAAATGAACTGCTGATCTGCATCAGCTGATCATTTGAAATAAACCGCGGGAAAGCCAGTGGTGAGACCTCAACGCCGGCTTTCCTGCTCTGTGCTTTGCTCCCCGCTCCCTGATACCCCCTCATTGCTCCCCCTGCTGCTTCCCCGTCTGATCCTAAGTTAGGACATCGCGGGGGAGCAGATCCAGGGAGCGGGGAGGGGGCATCAGGGAGCGCGGAGCGCAGTACAGAGCAGGAAAGCTGGCATTGAAGTCCTCTTCTCACCACTGGCTTCCCTGCCTGTATCTTTTGCTCCCCGTTCCCAGTGCTGCACTCCCCCCTCACTGTAGTTGCTACCCCCTCCCGGTACTAACGTTAAAACATATTTTACATTCATTTTCAATAGTGTTCGACGTGTTTGACGGTGTTCGATGAACATTCGATGAACATTCGACAAACACACAACAAATTCAACTAATCGAATTTGAACACCGGGGTGGTGGCTCATCTCTAGTGACAGGTGCTGCATAAACTGGTCCATCTGCCTGTCCATCTGCCTTTATGACTCCGCACCCTCTATGTTGGGGAGGTGGTCACCTTCATGAAAGTGAAGGGCAGCAAAGGGTGGTTTGCGGTAGGCATAAGTTAGTTCGCTACCGCAGACGAATTCCAAGATTGGCAACAGGAGGCTGACATCAAGAGGATGAAGCATCGGCTGCAGGCCAGTCTTGATCTTGTTAGCAATCCATCTGCAGAGAAACACAGGTGCCAATAACCCTGAAGGGCTTCTCAGGATTTCCCGATATCCTCCTGTGTCTCCAAGAGGGGGTGGACGTCGAATAATTCCTCCGTCCACTTCTCCAGCAGTGACTATGATAGGGTGTGCTTGGGGGCAGGTGGTGGGGGAGAATGTACCTGGAGGAATAGCCCCTGTGACCCCCTGAAGCCACCCAGCAGAAGACTACAGTGCAAAACGGCCAAGCTCATCACGGGCAGCTTTCAAAAAATTGGTACACTAGAATTGGCACAGGACAACATGGACATAATAATGCATCTCAATGAATTAGAATATCATCAAATATCAATGTCATATTGCCATGTCTCAGGACATTTCTGGAAGCCATGAAACACGTTGACTAGTAAATCAATAATATATTCACCCTTTGATGACTCGTGTAGTACGGCAGCGTGAATATATGCATTTCACTTTTTGTATTGACTTACTGAAATAAATTAGTTTTTGATGATATTCTAATTCTTTGAAATGCACTAGTATATGAAACTTGGAGCACCACGGCGCTACCCATATTGGATGTCATATGTAGTGAGCTCCAGATCCACTGCTGGGCTTGGATGACAGAGGAGGAACTGAGGAAGTTCACTGTCATTAGGTGACCCATTTCTCATGTCAACCGAAAGCACAATGTGTCAGACTCCAGAGTATCTTGCAGCATGTCTGGCGTTATTACACCTGCAGCCAGTGCCACAGCAACTGTTATCAGCAAATTCTCCAGGACCAAGAGCATGATGAGGATGATTAGGAGGCTGGGGAGGATAAGGAAGAGGAGGAGGTAGAAGGGGCAGAAGACCCTGCTTCTCATCCATGTGTAGCACTCCTACCAGAGGTTTATGACCAGGAAAATGCCATGCACAGATCCCTACAGCCTCAAACAACTATCTTGTACAGCATGAACCACCCCATCCTGTCTCCTTTCTTGAGAAGCCTCAGCTTGATGATAACATCACCTGACAGTTGTTTTATGGGCCGAAGGCCAATCACTTCCCAAATCAATGAACCCGAGGCAGGTTATGGCATTTTTCCAGCAGAGGAGGTTTGGCTTCCAAGACAAACAAGGTACTGGGCATCAGTGCTATGTCAACCAGTCCACCCTGCTGCATGACCATCTTCCCAGAAGACTCCACACAAACTGCAAGTGATAGTTCAAGGTTGGCGTAAGTCGGGTTGCCATCGACGATGACTTACTTTGAGAAATGGCAGGAGGAGGTCAACTGGGAGAGACTGTGGCATCAGGTGGAAGACAGGATTCTCTTGGTTAGCTAGCTAGTTGCACCAAAACCCACAGGGCCTGACGGTTTTCCCCAACTTGCTCCTGTCTTTCCTAGAGGGGATGGTTGTCCCCTAATTCCTCCATTGTTTTCTCCAGGTATGGCATTATGGACTGTGCTGGGGGGCAGGTGGTGGTAGAGAATTCCCCTGGAAGAGTAGCCCGTGCAACACCCCGAGACCATCCAGCAATGGAGTACCATCACCAACAGTGACCTTCATGAAGGGAACTGCTGAGAAAGCTGGAAGAGAGTATTTTCACCAAGTACAGTGCACTTTCCCCCAAAAAGCATATTATTGGGACGCTAACTCGTCACTCCCTTAATTTGTCTGGAGAAGGACTGTTTGAACTGTTTTTCAGTTTTTCGATCATCAAGGCCTGTTTTTTTCATTAATTTTATTTCTCCCCTTCCCAGGTTTAGCGCCGTTTGCACTTTCCCCTGCTAGATTAGTGGGCATGCATACTGCCTTTGAGCTTCAACTCAAGACCCTTAATGTATTCTGGCCTTCATGGACTTTCCACCATTTTAATAGAGTCCGGTAATCCCTGTGAGCTTTGTTCTATATACTATGTATATTCATATACAGTATGTATGTTTAAGACTTATTATACACTACAGTGCTACAGTAAATATTTTTGTACTTCACTCCTTGCATGCTGGACTATATCTGCAAACAGGGGCTTTGATAATACCCTAGAGAGACTGGTCAACAAGCCGCAGGCCTCTGGCCTGACAGTCTGAGGTATGGAAATGCAAGATACTACAAACACTCCTGTAGAACAGAGCTGGCAAAGTGCAGTCATCAAGGGCTGCAAACAGAGAGTGTTTTCTGGATTTACCTAGTGTTGCACAATTTGCTGATATCATCACCTGTGCAGGTAATGAAATTAGTACCTGTGAAATGCTAAGGAAATCCTGAAAACTTGAACTTTTTCAGACCTTGAGAACCGTAGTGGTCCACCCCTGCCCTCGGAGTCTATGTGGAAGTAGCCTGGGGCAAGAACACTCCTCAAGCCCCTTCGCCATAATTACATCTCTCTCTGGACCCTCTTAAGCCCTGTGCCCCCAGTACATTGTTTGATGCTTTTTTATGCCGAATTTAAGATTCTGCATCAAAATTTGTTATAAGGTTAAAGGCTCACCCCTCGAATGTTCGGTATGCATGGTCCTGCGTCCTGGCAGTGCACGTAGAAATGTGAAGAAAGAGGGGCTGTATAGACAACTGGAAATTTATTTTGTATTTGTATGACTTGTCAGAAAAAAGTACTCTGCCCACCTTGCTTTTTTTCCTTACACATGTACGTCAAATTCCTTTTTACTGCCCCAAAATCTGCACCAAATATTCAAGTAAAAAAACACATTAGCACAACACTTCTAAACTCTCATAGACTTTGCTGTCTTCCAGATAGACATGTAGATTTTGATGCATATTCTCAAAATCTGTTTCAAAAGAGCATCAAATGATCTACCATAGGCACTTTCAGCAATATGGTGGGGTCACGTTCACAGAAAACATCCCTCATATGTTGTGAGAGCAGGCACGCAGGAACTGGTGAGGGTGTGACAATCAATGCCATCACAGACATTACTGCAATAAGGACTCGAGGGGTTACACAGGGGCTATCCTACAAGTTTGAGCTGCGCTTTACTCCCTGAGTCACCACTCCTCACACATTCTGTCTCACAATGCCTGGGAGATATATCAGCTAAGTCTCATGTGATATCGCAGCTCTCATGAGACAACTAGTGTTATGAGCGCTGATACTACTGAGTTTATCTCAGGTCACACAGTAGGATTCTCTGCTGTGTGATACCCGCTGTGTAACCTGAGACAACTTCAGGAACGTCATGAGGATGTCTGAGTTTTATTAATCAGGATTGGGCCCAGAAGCATAGTGACAGCGGCCCTGAGGCTTGCAAAGTAATAGTGTAGGAAGATACTGACTGTGCTAAAACAGCCTTGTTCCTCTGTAATATGGTTTGAGCTGTGTTTGGCAGTTTTTGGGCCCCTTTGAAGGTGTTTTCTAAGCCCTTGATTTTGCCTCCCATATATTTAAATGTGGTTTGGAAGTTCGGCAAACTGTGCAGCAGACAATTCAGCAAACATATGCCCCTTCAGCGAGAACTGAACAAAATCCGTACTTAAGAAGGCTCACTCATCTCTAATTATAAATGTAAAAAATAAGCCGCAGGCCTGTGGCCTGAAGGTATGTGCTGCATGCTGAGAAGAGAGAAACTGTTGGAGCCAAGCCTTACGGAAGGATGCAGTGATTACCCCATGGGCCACTCCGAGTCTTGTGCAGTCTGACAGTGTAGGTGTGTGTGTTATCCAGCTGGAGTTATCAGTTCCGCTTGCAAATTGGAGAACACCATGCCCAACTTAAGTTTCCAGTTTATTGCTGGAAGCTGGCAGATATAGCCTTGAACTAATCTTGTCCTATCTGTCATCTCCAGTGTAGTTTGTTTGTTTTTTGTTTTGACCAGTTTTGAAATACAAAAAAGCAGATGCCAGGCTTTGGGAAGGATGGGAATTAATCAGGTGAACAGTTAGGTAAGTAATCATTTTTATTTTGACATTCTACCCAGAACATAATATGGGACATTAAAGTTACAGAGAATAACTTTACCACGAATCAAATTTCCCAAAACATGTGTGCGATTTTCTCATCTCTGCTAATTTGTATATTAATTCAATGACCAACTTCTCAGCAATAGCAATGTAGATTTCTGCGAGAAAGGTATTGATTTATTTAGAGTATCAGCACTTGTACAGCCACTCTTTTAGTTTAAAAGCACGACAACATCATTTTTTTTATTCCACTACTGTAGTGGTACTTTAAATGTAAGTCCCCTGCCCTCATTCTTATACTCATCTTCCACCACCTTTATCCTTTTTTAGAACTCTCCAGTTGGTCTAAGGTAAAAAACGATATGCGGGTAGCTCCAGTGTTTCATATAGTGTGTTAAAGATCACTGTTCAATACATTTCTATGGAGATTTGTTTGGCCTCTCATGAAGTCATTGAACTCTTATGATGTAATTCTGACCTCCAGACAGTCAGAAGTTACAGGCACAAGATGGTGCTGTGGGATTGGAGTAGTGTTGGTAAATGATTTATCTTCCAGAAGATGAGTATAAGACTGGGGTCAGGGGACTTAAATTTATACCACCACTCCAGCAGTGCAATTACAAAAAACACTGTTGTAGTTGTGCCTTAAGGAGAAATTCCTCTGTCAGGTTCCAAAGGGAAACTTCTTGTCGAACAACCAATCTTATGTGACTGCAGCATATTATGAGTACAAGTATCTGTGCAGATTAATATGTGGAAAAAGATTTGATGAAGCCTAATTTACAATGATAGATATCACTGCTCTTGATATGCCTACAAAAGCCCACATAGTGACTAAAAGCTATTTTTATATGTAATCTCCTATGGATGTCAGTGACAGAACTGGACCAACCACAAATGTTCCAATGTCCAAATAAGCAAGTAATACTGGTTCTTTTTCTATGATGTGCCCAAAGATTTTATCGAACTTTACAATTCAGAATATCTTTTGCTCCTCCTGTTCTATAACATCTTGCTCTCAGACTTAACAGCTTTTTAAACTGTGACATGTTCTCTTTAATAGCTGCAATGTCAGAATGTGTACAGAAATCAGACTAATTTTCTTATCCTGGTCAATCCCTTTAAATATTTGATGAGAAAGAATTCAAAACCAATGAATGTGTCAGAATTGCCAAGCCTATTACATTTTAAAATCTTTTGGACTCTTGTTCAAAAACCTATTTCAACAAAATATGTATTTCATTTCTTCCTGCTTTTCAATTTTCACAACCTGTCTAGAGAGTAATTGTTTTTTTAATAAAATGATACATTTAAAACCAATGACAACACTTTCAACCTGTATGAAAATATATGAACAGTTTGACATTGGATCGATTTCTTTCTTTCCTCAAAAAATGACCATAACCCAGTATTGCTCATTTTGATTCAAGAACTTTTAACAATAAGATATTGTTTTTTAAGATTGCAGAACTTCAATGAAAAAGATGAGAAAATCAATCATCTTCATAGGTTTTCCAGGGTTAAAAGGAAATGTCAATTATTGATTAGCTAAAAGTATAAAAAACATACATATTGTATGGGGTGAGAATATTATCTGACACATTTTAACCAGGTAAGCTCAGAAATGTTTTCACTTAAAGTGATTGTACACTTCTTGGACAGCTCTTTCCTAAATACTGTAGTTGACAAATGAAAAATAAAAATAACATACAAATCTCCCACACCAATGTTGATCCACCAATGGAAGCAGCTGCACATATGCATTAGCAATTGTGAAATCTAAATACCAGTGTTTGTGATTTGCAGGGTTTAAGTGGCTAAACATCAGCCATAGAAGAGGGTTATGACAGCTATAGGACAGCAATATGACAGCTGTAATCTATAGCCGGTATCTCTCAGGTATAGTGCATTATCAGCTCACTCAACTGACATGTGACACATTATTACACCAAATATCAAAAAGAAGTAACAGTGAATCTATCATGTCAAAAATCCATATCTAAAGTATATAATTTTCTAATTCTTCTGGTGAAGCTCTTTCTATTCATGCTTTTCTTTTATTTATACTCCCCATCTATCCTATGTAAACTGCAAATAAAGTTATTAATTTCATCTATCAATCAAAGTGAGTGATCACTTAATTCTCTGCTTGACACTCCCCAAGGAATGAATATTCATATAGTGTCATCACTGCACTGATCACAAAGAAAGTTCAGTAGGAATGATTCACATGGGGGAGGGCTGTATCCTTTTGTCTGCTCTCCTTGTTTGCAGCAAACCAAACGTTCAAATAAACAATAAAATCTCTCACAGACAGCATGGCTTGTACTCAGAGCAAACAAATGAAGGAGATTGCCATGTCTAATAGCTTACCTAGGTTTCTGTCTGCAGTCCCTCCCCCTCAGAAGCATCACAGGAAATTGAAAATGAAACTGAGACACAGAGCACAAAGAAAGGGAGTGAATGCCAGCCTGAAAATGAGTGAATAATAAATGAACATTTACATGCTGAGGATTATTCAGCAGTGAAAGTAAAGAGCCGGACCAGTAAAGCAGAAGCCTGCTGGGTGTGAAGGTGCTTATAGCTAGAGAACTACAAAGGGTACAGTAACGATTTTGACATATTCCCAAAGGGCTGTTCAGGCACTATTCAAGCGTACTATTAGTATCAAACTGAAAATGACCTCACAGAGTACCTTTAAATAGTTTTCCACTACTAATTGCGATCCCCTTTTTTTCTTACTATGTCTAGCTAACATTTTCCCAATATGCTTCTGCTCCACCCTGCCCCTATAAGCTTGTTGGAGGGTCTGGAATGCTGTCAACCTACTATAAAGGGTACATTGTGTTAATGTGTATGTAGCCACTTTGTGGCTAAGGTAAAAGACTGCTCCCTGGTCCCTTGTAGTTATGTAAAATTCTTGTTACTCCTTAAGGGTGGGGCCCAGTCTATAAAATGGCTTCCAGTGTAAAATCAGTAGGAAAGTCCCCCGCAAATGATAGAGAATCAGGAGCAACGGGAAATTTAAACCCCCTTCTGCTAATTAAATTGCACCCTCTGTGTCACCCTGACAAGTGAGTCTAGGCAGCCAGTAAGTAGACAAAGGACGCAAGTTAGAGTAAGTCATCTGGTGCTGATATTCAACCTTCACCCTTGGTGGCTTCTTGTAAAGAATGTGGTGTGAATGTGGTGAGCTTACTAGAGCTTACTAGAGACAGGGTGCTGGAGATAAAGGATGTCTGTCTAAAAGGTGTCCGTAACCATTTCTAAGGAGCCAATCCCTATGGGAGAAGTCAATATAGACTTATTGAGTTTGCAGCAGGATACCATGATGCTGAATATAATGGGCGACAACCCAGAGATACCAGGATGTGGAAACAGTCCGAGCCAAATCTTTTCCTGCATATGTTGGCTGATCTGATCAGCTGACACATGCAATTAACAGGTGTAGGTGAATTGGAAATCAGTCCATGTCTATTGACTAGATAAATTTCACTGTCAATCCTTGACATCAGGATTTAAAAAGCTTAAGCAGGGATTGCGCCATACCTCACTCCCGTTGGCAGGCTCATGACGATGGTGGTGCACAGATGCGGCAATTCTGGAGCAGTTGCTGGCTACTATATTTAGCCTGGGGATAGCCAATAACTATGGGCCTCCATAGGCTCAGTATACTAGTCCCAAGCTCTAAATAATTTTTTAAAAATGCCATCTGGACCCATGTATTTTGCTACTCAGCAAAAGTGAAGCGCACATTTCAAGGTGTATTCTGCACCCCTTCATCAAGATAACGTCAGGTTGTCCAGATGAAGGGGTGAGGAATACACCTTGTAACGCATTGAATAAAGCCACTTGCTTTTACCAATTTCCTTGCTACATGATCGATTGCACAGCAGCACAGTTGGATTACACATATTTCCTCTATTTTTTCTGCTATTGCTTCAGCCTGTTGATACTGCAGCACCTGTTTGGAGTCTTTATACTGGTTGTGTGTGACAAAACCCTCTAAGATGAGCAGTTTAATCTTAGCCTAGCTTTCACCATTTTTATCAGTTAAGACCCTATTGCACGTTCTATCCCACAGTTATTCATTCAAGGTGAACCACACAGCTGCGGATTGCAGCCTCCAGCCATCGGCTTTATATGCACTAGGCATAAATATATGGGGGACCCCACAGCATTTTTTCAATTATTTATTTATTTTTATACTAGTATGAGGACAACCAATCACAGATGCTGGCACAGTGGGTGGGTGGAGGAAGCAAAGGAATATACATAAGGTTTAATGAACGGACCCAAAGGCAATTACAGCACCGCAGATACTAGTAAGTATAATTGTCCTACATTTTGCTTCCTTTTGAAGCCCCCTAGCTCTTACTACCACCTTTTGCTCATCTCTAAGTGCACTCCATCAATCCTGGCCAGCTTCACAAATGTGTTTTCAAGCTAAATAGAAAATGTTTGAGAACATGTTTTGCAGTTTAGCATTTATGGTCAGCCTCCAAGGCAAAAAACAGAAAAGTACTAATATCTCATGAACAGCTGGAAATTTTCATAAGCTGTAAATGGAAAAATT